>VSMD01067672.1:0-64693 GCA_008750895.1 Mirza zaza
TCCCTCGCTCCCTGGTTCGCTTTGTCAGCAAGTGTGTGCTGAGTCCCCGCTGTGCGCCCCACCCCGGGGAGGGGGAGTGAGGGCGTCCTGCCCGGCATGGCTCCGCAGCGAAGGGTGAGTCACCAGACGGGCACAGAACTGCGCCGCCCTCACCGGCCTGGGCGTGGAGGGTGACGCTAGACCACGTTTCTAAACTTCTAAGGATGAAAATGGGTGAAATAAGGGAAGAGGGACAGGGCAATTCAGGTACATTAAAGAGATGAGTAAAGTGAGTTTCAGGACTTCATTCAATACCCCTACTGTTAACATCCTGGAAGAAGAATTTAGCCTCAGTTTTCTCATCTGTGAAGTGGGAACAATGGTACCAGCTTCACAGGATCACATCAGTTTGTAAAGCGTTACGGTGGTGCCTGTCACAGTGTCAGTGCTAAAAATATGTTACAAATCATGATGATTATGTTTGTCGTTGGCAAGTGATAGTGTTTTCCATTTACCGTAGTACTGTTGTCAGGTTTATTTTTTTAACGCACTTGATATTTTAAAGTGAGTTAAAAGTGGTGCGCTCTGGGAGGGTTTGTCATCAGCGTGATCAGCTTCACGCTCGTGTGCACACGTCTGGAATTTTACAAGTGCACAAAAAATTAACCTGCAATTTCCACACGTCCCTTTTGCCTTCCTGAGGCGTTATTTAGAAAGAAGCGGAACTCCAACACCATTCTTTTAAACTAATAGCAATTCATTTACTTTGATGGGGGATTTAAATTCCTTACCAAATGGCAAAAGCAACCTAAGAACGAGCAGTATTTCTAAGTAGCACAACTCACAGCGTGGGGCTGTCTAAATCTGATTTAGACGGGTGGAACATTTGTCCTTCACGACTGAAGTTTCTCTTAGCAGAGCAAGGTAGCTTTGCAAGAACATCTATCCAGAGTAACCAGCCCCAAAACTTTACTTCTTCCTCCTCTCTCTCCACCTCCGAATGTGCTCAGCGCTCGCGGAAATTACGGTGTCAATGAAGAGGCCGGTGATTGGGGAAAAATTAAAAATCTGGAATTATTGCTTAATGGGGTGACAGAAGAAAGAGCTTAGGGCCGGGCTCGGTGGCTCACACCTGTAATCCTAGCACTCTGGGAGGCCGAGGCGGGTGGATTGCTCGAGATCAGGAGTTCGAAACCAGCCTGAGCAAGAGCGAGACCCAGTCTCTACTATAAATAGAAAGAAATTAATTGGCCAACTGATATATATAGAAAAAATCAGCCGGGCATGGTGGCACATGCCTGTAGTCCCAGCTACTCAGGAGGCTGAGGCAGCAGGATTGCTTGAACCCAGGAGTCTGAGGTTGCTGTGAGCTGGGCTGACGCCAGGGCACTCACTCTAGCCTGGGCAACAAAGCGAGACTCTGTCAAAAAAAAAAAAAAAGAAAGAAAGAGCTTAGGCTCTCAGTAAGACACCAACGACTGCCTCCTTGCCTCCCGCGCGCAAGGAGCACCAGGCTAGTTACTGCTTCCCAGCTTCCTTTCTCACCTGAGAGATGGGTGACTTCACCGCTCTGTGCCTCAGTTTCTCTCTCTGCACAAGAGGCTGCCTCTTGGCCTGTTGAGATCTTGAAATGGGATGATACAGGGAAATCTGCATAGATCCTCGGACTTAGCAAGTGCTCAGCAAATGTTTTCTATCGTCGTCATCGTGACTAATAATAATAACGTTATTATGACTGTCTATAGAATGGGGACAAGACCACCACGGACACAAAGTGATCGGGGATTACCTGGAATAACATCGGTGACATGTCCCCTTAGAAGCGGCTCTAGAGATATGGATGGAGCCGGGAGCAGGGGTCAGCGGTGCGAGGGGGCTGGTGAAACGCCGGCTCAGCCCCGGAAGGCAGTACGAGGAAGAGAGTGGGAAGGAGGGAGAGCGGAAATGCTAACCAGGGAGAAGCCAGCGTGCCCCACCGGCTCACACACCCGGCGGGGCCCACCCAGCCTGAGCCCGGAGCCGGAGCCCCAGCAGGCGTTTTGCTGCCGCGCAACAATCACGACGGTAACTGCAGACCCAGAGCCCGTGCAGAACGTTCCAGGCCCTGCGATGGTCTCACCTAGTCCCCACCACCCGCATGCTGGCCCGCCTCCCCAAGGTGGCCCTGTCTGCATGGTCCCCACGGCTCACCCCGCCTCCGCCCACCCCCGTCCAGGAGCCCCTCCCGGGGGCCTGGGGCCAGACACGAGACCAGACCACCGAGGCCTGTTACGGTGGGGAGGAAGGACGTCGGGGACTCCCAGGGGGCCTGGCCACACGGGGCTGGACAGCTGTGGGGCAGGAATGAGCTTGGCGAGTGACCCCCCCACCGCCCACAGCGGAGGGCTGCAGCCCCCCCCCCCCCGTCATCCCTGAACGGGGGCAGATGTCGAAACCAGGGTCGTCCCGGGAATCTCAGGCTCCCTGGTGCTTCCTGACGTGCAGATTCGCCGGGACCAGCTCAGAGGACAGACGGCCTCGGCTCGAATCCCAGCGCTGTCTCTTATTTAACTGGGCACCTGGGATCATTTCCTATCGCCGCTGTGGCAAAGGACCGCAACTTCCTCGGTTCACACAGCACAAACCTGCGTCTTAGGGTTCTGGAAGTCAGAAGTCTGTGGCGCCGCGTGTGCGGGGCTGCGTGCCCCAGGAGGGCCGGGGAAAAATCCGTTCTCCTGCCTTCGCCCGTCTCTGGACGCCGCCTGTGTTCCCGGTAGCCTCTTCCCCACCTTCGAGGCCAGGAAAGGCGGGTCTTGTCTGTCTCTAGATGCCACCGCATGCCAGTTCCTACCGTGTATCCCCAAAATAACACCTACCCATAAAACAAGCCCTAGCAGGATTTCTAAGCGTTTGCGCAATAGAAGCCCTGCCCCGAAAATAAGACCCAGTGACGGGCGTGGCCACGCAGCGTGTCTGCACAACCCATGCATGTCGTCGCGGAGGGGGAAAGATGACGAGCAGCCCTTCTCATCTGCCCCACGAGAGCTCTGTGACTCGACATGAGAGATCGGGGCCAATGGTGCTAAAGGAAACAGAGTCGCAAGAAATTCAGGATGGGATTCGGGGTTTGGAGAGTGATGATGATGTTCCAGAAGAAGACGACTTCACTCTATTCGAATCGATGTAGACTGTTGTACCATACTTAACACATCCCCTGAAAATAAGCCCTGGGGTGTCTTCTTGAGGAAAAATAAATATAAGACCCTGTCTTATTTTCAGGGAAACACGGTAGCAGCCTCTTCCCCACCTTCGAGGCCAGGAAAGGCGGGTCTTGTCTGTGTCTGACGTGACTCTCCGGCCTCCTCCGTCCACGTTGGAAGGGCCCTGGCGATTCCAGGGCGCGCGGCATCCGGAACGCTCTCCCCTGTCCCACAGTTGGCCGAGCAGCAGCCTCCACTCGCCTGGCGCTCAGGGTAATGGAAACTCACCAGCCGCAGGGACCAGGACGAGGACATCTCCGGAGGGAGCACTGCTCCACCTGCCGCCACCCCTCGGCTAACCCTGGCCTGGCCGAGTCCGTTTCCTCGCCTCTAGGGAGAGAAGAGTGATGCCAGCCCTCCCAACCCCCCACGTCTGGCAGCAAAGGGAAAAACACCGGCCTGAAGCGAAGGCCTCAAACCTGGCCACCCGCCTGGGCACCGTCGGTCTCCCCCCACTTCTTAATCTGAATTAGCCGCTAAGATTTTTTAACTGGCAGATTTCACATTAAAATTCAAATCTCCCATTTCTCTTGACCCATTGGAAGATCTCTCCCACCAGGCCTGCTTCCTGGGGCGTTGACACATGGCTCCCCTGTTTGCCACAGTCCCCACCACTCCCTGATGCCTCTCATTCACCTGCTGCTTCTGAGTACACACCCTGCCCGGCCCCGGGGCTGCGAGGTTTGTGACGTTTGCTCAGAAGCATCCGGCGCGTGGAAGATGCCTCACAGGGGAGAGTCGATACCATCGATGCTCAGCAGGACCCGGCAGCGGCGATGCCCCAGTTAGGCCATGCGGTAGAAGCCCCCGGAGACTCTTCAAACTCCTGGTGTCCAGGCTGCACCCAGACTGGTGGCACCAGAGCCTCTGGGGTGGGCCCAGCTCCACTGCACCAGCTCCCCGGGGGTCCCCGCCAGGCACTTGCAGACGCTCACTGGGTGTCCGAGCTCAGGCCACCTGGAGCTTTCCTCAGTGCCCAAGACGGGACAGGGCCGTGGGCCGACCTCCCCTCCCCAGCGTCCTCACAGACGGAGGGAAGAGAGGGCAGTGTGGAGATCGTGGAGCCGCTAACAAAAGGCCGGCGCTGGGACCACCCACCACCGCTGCCCGCACATCCACGTCCTGCGGTGGGCAGCTGAGGGGCTGCCTGGACACTTCTGGAAGCTTCCAGCACTCACTCAGGCAGTCCTTCCCAGTGACTGCTGGGAGCAACTTGGACGTGGGGGTGGGTTCCGTAGCTGCCTGTCCTGCTACCCGCGGACGTGGGAGCCCAGCGCCGTGGACTCCCAGTGCTCGCTCGCCGAGGTCCCCTGGCTGAGCTTGCAGGGGCTGCCCTTCCCTCCGTCTGCTCTTTAGTCCACAGACAGGACACCTGGAAGTCCCGGCAACTTGGATGCAAGATCGGAGTGTGCTTTCATTTTTAGTGGCGAACAAGAAGCTAGACCATTGATAAAATGTGTTGATCAATTCAACAAATATGTACAGAACACCTGCTGTGTGCCCGGCGCTCTTCTGAGTGCGGGGCAGGAAAGAGCCCCCTGGCCCGGCGGAGCTCACAGTCTAAGCACAGAACCGGACCAGAGAGAGACCAGCGAAATGCTCACGGGCCGAGGGTGTCCCTCCCGAGGAGGATAAGTGGCGAGGCGGCAGGGGAGCTCTGGTAAGGGGAGGTGGGATTGGATACATTTTTAAGGGTAGTCAGAGAATTTGATGACTGAGCAAAGGGAGGGAGTCACGTGAGCGAGGGATGTCCGGCAGGGGACAGCCACGGCCCGCGGTGGGAGTGGGCCGGTCTCAGTACCAAGCCCCGCTCACCAGGCGGGCCCAGCGGGACCCCAGCCTGGGCTCACCGGCCCCTAGGCCCAGGTTCCAGCCCTCTCGCTCCAGTGGGCGGTCCTGTCAGAGCCTCCCTGGGACTCGCAGCAGCAGAGACGCTTGCCGGACACAGAGGTGGCCCGGCCAGCCTTGCTCCTGTCTCCCCATCCGGCATTCTCCCGGGCTTTTCCGTCCAGAGCGTCCTTTGGAAAGCACAGCCTGGGCTGGCAGACCGTCCTTCGTTATTCATTGGAAGGGAGGGGACAGGTGAGGGTCAGATGGCCTTCACCTCCCAGTCAAGAGGCACACCTGCCTCCCCATGGCCAAACCTCCCAGAGAGGAGAACCCTCCACAGCAGGAGGTCTTTGGGGTGCTGGAGGCACCTGGCCCACTCGGAAGGCAGAGGTCACTCTAGAGGCAGAGATAGGGCAGACCTGGGCATGTGCTGCCACCTCTGACTCATCTGTTAAAGGAAATGGAGACTGAGGTTAGCCCAGAAATGTCAGTCCTTGTCACCAACTGCCACCCCCTGCAGTTTGGAGTCTGGGGTCAGAAGAGCTAAAAGACCCCCACTCCAAACACCCACTGGCACCTGGCCAGCTCCTGACTGCCCTGGAGATGGGGGTGGTAACGAGGGGAAGAGAGGAGGAGGGGGAAGTGGGGAGAGAGAGAGACAGGAGGATAGAAAGAGAGAAAGTGAGAAAGAAGGGAAGGAAGGAAGGAAGGGGGAGCCAGCTCTCTCCTCTGCTGCCCTGGATGGCGGGTTCCCAACCCAGCCCCTTGGAGGACCCTGGTGGCCACAGCCTCCCCTTCCTGCACAGGTGGCAGGGATAGCGCTGTCACCGCAGGGCTGGGGAAGCTGAGCAGCTGCTTTGCATATGCAAAGAGGCTCCTGGTGCAGAGGCCGGCCAGGGCCAGGCCGATGCTGGGGTCAGGGATCCTCAGTGCCCCCACACAGAGATCACAGCCCCCAGTGAGCTGTTTGTCCTCGGACTCAGCCGGCCCTGACCGAGGGTGGCCTGCAAAACACGTTCATGCCACTCCCAGGAGCGGCCTAAGGGGAGGAAGAGGAGGAGGAGGAGACAGGCTGTGGGTATGCAGCTGCAGAGCTCTTCTGGGCAACAAAATGCATCAAGATGACCCGTTGCTCTAGAGAGGCTGAGCTAAGGATGCAGCCTAGAGGATGGGCTCATCCAACCCAGCCCCGAGCTCAGCCCTTCCCGGGCACTGTGTCATGAATCCACACAGCCACCTGTGAGTGGGTCCCCAGCCCCGCTTTGCAGAGGGGAAACGGGGTCTCGGGCAGGAGGAGGAAGCCCCTGAGCCCAGTGCCGATGCTGCCGTCTCCACACTCCGTGGGAAACCCTCGTGCACGTCTCATGCAGTGACAGCAGCCAGCCACGCTTGTACGTTGACATCGATTTTCCTTCCTGGCGCTTTAAGGCCACTCGACAGGTGGGGGGCGTGTGGCTCTCAGGTGGAACAGAAAGGAAATACTCAAACTTGAACTCGGTTGGGCTATGGTAGTGAGATTATAGCACCCCCTTGGTTTTGTTAAGAATGTCCTTAAATTAGCTGTTAGCAAAGAGAGACTTTGAGAGACTGAGCTAACGTGAAAGGAGAGTCATTTACCCCCAGGGAGAGCCCAGATGGGGCGTAGGTGCCAGCGGCAGGGACTGCATCTGCAGGAGAATGTCCCCATCGCTGTCACTCAAAGTGCTGACACGCGATGTTTAGAATTGGTCCTGTCTGCAGAACACCCCATCTGCAGCTGGATTTGCTGAGGACCTCCCCCTCCCCTGGATTAGCTGTTCTGGTTCCCTTCTTGGTCCTCCTTGGAACAGCCTGTCTCCCTGTGGCTTTCCATGACCCAAAATAGCCAGAAGTCGGCTATTTTTACAGGACTCCGATAGCAAAGGTCTGGGGGCGGCAGCCAGGCCAGGTCAGGGCCGGAGGCATCTGAGAAGCCCCAGGAATGTTCCCACTGGCGACTGTCTGGGGAGTCCAGGCAGCCCTCGGCCAGCTATAAATAGGACACCCAGCAGGTGGGAGCCAGCAGCCAGGCAGCCTGTGGGGAGGACACCCGTCCCCCCTTCTCCCAGAGCCTAAGGGGGGCCCATTTCCTCAACATTTGCCTGGCAGTTGCCTGGGGGCTGTAGTCAAAGCCATGCAAATACAGTTCTGTGTCCTAGGTTAACCCTTGAAGGGCACCGTCCTGCCTGCCCTGAACAGAGCTGCCCAGGAAGAGGGGGGGCTGGTGGTCTTTCTGCCCCCAGGTACACGCTGTGCTCCCATTGTGTGCAAGCTGTGCTCACACTGTGTGCAGGCTGTGTGCTGGGGTCCCGGGGGGCTGCCCTTGAATGGGGGAGATGGCAACATCAAGCAATCAGATGTCCCACACAATAGCTGCTGGTGCTGGTCACTGCTGGCATGAAATTTACAGTGGGGTCATGCAAGACTGTTCTTAGCAGCTTATTTACAACAGCCTCAAACTAGGAGCAATCAAACACCCATACCCACAGGGTTTGGAGAGACAAACGGTGGCATATCGGATGATGGAATGTGCTAGATCCATGAGAACAGAAGAGGCTCCCAGCCGGAGGACGGGTCCCCACACACAGTGTGAGCACAAGAAGCCAGACCCAGAGAGCACGCCCGTTCTGCACACGGACGGGTATCCCGGCTGCCTTTGGGTGGGGGAGTGTGTGTGTGTGGGGGGGCTCTGGGTCCCGTTCCCTTTCCTGATCTGGGTGCTGGGTACCCGGGGTGCTCGCTTTGTGAAAATGTACTCATCCGCTTACTCAAGTGTTGTGCACGTTTCTGTTCGTATGTTTTACACTTCAATAAACAGCGCTAACAAAATAATAAACCAGAGGAAAGGAGCCAGGGGAGGGTGGTCCAGGAAGTAGGGCTGCAGATAAAACACAGACGCCCAGTGAAATTTGAATTTTAGGTAAACAGTGAATAATTTTTTAGTATAAGTATGTCTCGGATGTTTCTGGGCTGGCCAGGTGTGCTACCGGGAGCAGAGCCCCAGGATTGGGGGCCCCGCCCAGGACCCGGGTCCTCCTCCCTCCTGCCTTATGCTCCCAGGGTGGAGGTTTGTAAACAGCACTTCTGATGCTGATCCCAGCAGAGCAGCACAGGCCAGGCAGGGGTGCAGCCAGTTAGAACCCAAGGGCTCTGGGAGCCCCCAGGGCCACCTGGCTCTGCACCAAGACCGGAAGTTGGCTCCGGGGAGCGGAAAAGCACCAGCCAGCTGTCCCCAGGGACATCCCTGTGCTCAAATTAAAACATAAAACGGAGCAACACACAAGAACTGGAGCGACGTCATTGGAGCCTAACGGATAATGGCCACACGTGCTTCCTGAGCACTCAGCAAGTACCATGTACCTCTGTTACCATCAGCATTTATTGAATGCCTACTGTGTGCCTGCACGTGCCTACGTACGTGGCCCTAGCGCTTAACACAGTAGGTGCTTCAAACAAAATCAGTGGACTGCATGACCTGTTCGATTCTTTCGGTGACCCTCCAAAGGGGGCTGTCACAGCCCCACCACTGACCACTTGGGTGGTGTCTTTGGAACCTTCCCTTCTTTAAGCCTCAGTTTCCTTCTCTGCAAAGCAGGGATAATAAAGGTGACCAGCTCACTGTGCAGTTTCAGGGTTTCTCAGCCTCGGCACACTGACACTTGGGCTGGGGGGGGGCTGTCCCGTGCACTGGGGGACTTAGCTGCACCCTTGGCCTCTACCCACCAGATGCCAGTAACACCCCCCGCCCAGGTCTGACGACCAAAACTGTCTCCAGACACGGCCAAGTGTCCCGAGGGGAGCGGCGTGGGTCTGAACCACACTGTGCTGCCCTGGACGCGCCTGTGCCCGGGGCGGGAGATGCAGAGGACATACCCGGCCGGTGTTCATTTCACTCTTCTTTCTCCTTTTCTGCACGTGTGAACATTGTCGTAATAAAAATCGGGGGTGTAGGTTCGGGGGAAAGAGCAGGGACCTGAAACTTTCTATTTGGAAATTCAAATCATCGAACGGCAGCCTGCCGGCTGGCCACCCACCTCTGTAAATAACGTTCTGCCCGGGCCAAGACCGGCCGTCCCAGGGTGAGCGAGGCAGGGTCTTGCCAGGGCAGCGTGGCCGCCTGTCTTAATGTTGACGTTTTGGTGTTTTGGTCATCATGGATTTTTTGCATCAATTTTGCATTAAGATAGTATTTACCTTGGTGACTGAGTTTGCGGCTGTGGGAAGTGCCTTACTCACCTACCCCTGGCCCTGCTCTAAGGGCTCTAGAAAGGCCACGTGGCCAAAAGGAACCGACCCAAACCCCAAACGACACTGCTTGGCTTCAAAACCCACTGCCACCCCCTGCTGGCTCGTGGCGTTGAGCAGCAGCCTGAGTTGTGAAGCCCTCGGTTTCCCCCTGCGAAACGGGGACAGTGACACTCACACCACCGGCTGGCAGGGGTGTTGTGGGAATTAAATGAGATCATATATGCAACAGCTTCTTGGAGGGCTTAAAAATACTTCTTTCATCACGTGGGAAGCAAAGGCAAGTTCAAACCAACGCCAGGGACCCCGAGAGGATGCAGGGGACACCTGCCAGGGGCTGGGCTGGGGCGTTGGGGGCGAATCCTGAGACGGGTTTGAGGAGGGAGAGGAGGATGGGCTGGGATGTCCGGGAAGTCATTCGGGGGTGGAGGGCGCTTCAGAGAAAAAGGCTCAGGGGCAGGAACGGCGGAGGCAGCAGGACGCAGGTAACCACGGTCGTTGTGTTTGCCCATCAGCAGCTGAAGTCCCTTCTCACTGGGACCAGCGGGGCGGGACGTCCTGGCCTGGCGAGTGGGTACCAGTCGCCCACCCACGCCAGCAGCATCTTGCCCCGAGCCACACCTGAGCAAGCGAAGACGGACCTTCTGGACACAATTCCGATGGCGGCTGGCACCGTGCGCCACTTTGGAGGTGAGGACGTGAGCGTCGGAGGGTCCCGCCTCCAGGGAGGGGGACACGGACCAGGGTGGCCTGGATGCAGGAAACCGAGTCGAGAACATGAAGCAGCGGGCCTGGTGACGGGCGCAGGGGAGACAAGGAGCCAGCGGGGGTCGACCGAGGAATCTGTTTTTAGAACCGGAAGGACCCAGGCAGGTTCTGGCGGGTGGCGGGACGGGGCCCGGCCGTGCCAGGTGGTTCTCGGGGTTGGGCTGCAGACCCTCCAGGAGAGGTGGTGCCCCAACTCCCCCGACCGCGGTCCCAGGTGGCGGCCCCTATAGTGCAGCGAGTCACCCAGGGCGGCCTGGGGCTCGCCCTTCTGAGGACGCCTTCCCTGCGTTGCACAGCTCGGGGGCAGGGTGGAAGGTGCCAGCGCAGGGTGGCCACAGATGTCGGCTTTATCTCACTTGCTGCCCTAGCGACTCCGCCTGTCAGTGCCATCAGCGTCCCCTCCCCCAGCTGAGTGGAGTGGGCTCGGAGCACTGGTGTGGCATGCTCCAGGGGAGCCGCGGCCGCTCAGTGGAGGGGACACCCCCCAGCTCTGCTGCCCCCAGGACGAGTCCCTCGCCGGCCTCCTCCCCACCGGCCTCCTCCTCCCCCGCCCCCCGGCCTCTCCCCTGAGGACCCACTTTTAGCCAAATCCCCCTGAAAAGATGCTACACTTTCTCTTGTACCCTCCAGTCTCTCCTGCCAAAGCAAACGGGAGGCAGTCCCTAGCCAAGTCCCCAGGACGCTTGGTTGCTAGGACAGCCCCTGAGTCCTGCCTCCCCCCCAGAACCTGCCGTGGTTCTGAAGAGCTGGCGGGGGAGGCGCGGCCTCCGGGAAGCCGTGCAGCCGCGGTGGCGCGGTGTCTGTGGGAGGCCCGATTTCAGCAAGGAAGTTGGTCAAGTCGGATTGCAGGGTGTCAGAAACATTTCCTCAAAACTCATGTAGCAAGGGAGGCAGCGGGCGCTTCCCGCGGGGACGTGCCCCTAAGCAGGCCTCAGGCAGAGCAGGAGGCTGGTGAATGCAGGAAGACGCGGTCACTGTGCTGCCCATAGTCGCCAAGAATTTGCACACAACCCAAACGAGCCACACTGGGTTGGGCTGGGCACGTGCATCGTGGCTGAAGGACAAACAGCTGGAATAATAGTCAGGGAAGCAACTTAGGCTCGACCCCCGCGTCTGCCGTAACAAATTCCCACCAACTAGGTTGCTTGGAACCGGTTCTCTCCCGGTTCCAGGGGCCAGAAGTCCAGAACCCAGGTGTGTGCTGGCCCACGCTCCCCCGAGGGTGGCGGGGAGGGTCCTGTGGCTCCGGGTGCTCTGGGCTTGCGGCTGCGTCTCCCCAGTCTCCGCCTCCATCTCCACGGGGCCCCTCGTGGGTCTCCTCCCCTTCTCTGTCCTAAGGACACTGGTCACTGGGCTTGGGGCCCACCTTAAGCCGGGACGGCTTCATCTCGAGACCCTCCATTACCTTTGCAAAGACACTCTTTTGGGGGGAGGGGAAAAAATAAAAATAAAAATAAAAAAAAAGACACTCTTTCCAGATAAGTTCACGGGCTCGCAGGTTCCAGGTGAGCACCCATGACCAGTCCCTGTCACCCTCCCTGGAGTTAACCGCGGGGTCCCTGTGGCTCTGTGACTGAGTACTGTGTACACAAGGGCTGGGATACGTACACACATGTGTCCCATAAGAAACATGGAGTGTTGTCGATGTTTCTAGAATTGCCTAAAAGCAAAAACAAAGCCATGTGGGCAGCATGCGCCCCTACTGATAGGATGTCACAAAAGGGCACCTCCCCTTTGTGGTCTTCTTCCCCAAAACCCGTAATCCTGGTCTGACCGTGAGGAAAACATCGGACAGACCCAGGTTGGTAGATGTTTCACAAGACTGTCAGCAGCAAGGAATGACGGACACACTGTCGCAGACTGACAGAGCCGCAGGGGACAAGGTGACCCCCTGGGGTGTGGCATCCTGGACAGGACCCTGGAATGGGAAAGGGACATGAGCAGAACAGAACTAAGTTAATAATAAGATGCCAGTGTTGGATTCTGAGTTTGGACAAACGTGCCCTGGCCGTGCAGGATAATGACATGCGGGACAGTCACACCAAGCGAGGGGTACATGGGAGCCATCTGCACTACCTTGCAGCTCTTCCCCAGAGCTCAAGGGCACCCCTGAAGCGCTCAGGGCTGCGGAGAGCTTTTATTCACAGAAGTATATAAAGCAAAACACTGAAATTTCCCTTCCAGCCCTTCTACCCCAAATCCTGCCCCAGTAACTGCAGCGTGACGTGCGTTTCCTCGCCTTTGGAGCTGCTAAGCGTTCTTGCCAGGCCGGAACACCATCCCTGGGGAGAAGTCCCGGATCCAGGGGTCTCTGGAAAGACTCGAACTTGGTGTCATTCCAAAAACGCCAAATCCACAGGGGCTGGGCTGCCCCGGGCACCAGGCCCTCTGCCTCCCCATGACACCCCACTGGGAAGGAAATGTCATTAGCCCGTTTCCAAGAGCAGGAAACTGAGGCCCTAGGTCACAGCCAGCAGTGACAGAATGAGGATTCGGGCCAGGACCACCCCTTGCCCAAGGGCACAATCCCTTTCATCTCTCTCTCTCTCCCGGTCATCACAAAAGTAGCGCACGGTCCTCACTGAACGTCACCAACGGGTTTGCAGAAACTTCAGCTTTAGGCGAAAGGACCGGACCGCAGGCCTTTCGGGCTCACGGTCCAGCCAGGCGCTCAACCCGCGTCTCCCTCCTGGCCAGGAAAGGGCTGTTAAACGAACGCCTCCTAGAACCGGGCCCGGGACCCCGGCGCAGTCAGCCTCTTGGGTCCCCCGGAGGCCAGTGGGGGTCGGGGGGTCGGGGGGACATGTGCCCAGGCCGGCGGCTCCAGCCCTGAGGGGTCCCTGTGGGTAGCCACCCCCCCAGACACTCGGGGACTTAACCGTCTCGGGCACAGAGCCAGGGCCAGGGCCAGGAAGGGGTGGGGGAGAAAGTGGACGCGGCCCACGTCCTCTCTCCCTGCGTCCTCTGAGGGGAAACCTCTGCCCTCGCGGCCGGAGCTTCGGGAAGGCGCCGGGCTCTGCAGCCGGGGCGAGGACCGTCTCGTCCGCTCGCGGCCCGCGTGGCCTTGGCAGGTGGCCGCGCCCGTCGCCAGCCCCGACGTCCCACCTGTCAGGTGTAGCGCACGGCCACTTCTGGCTGGGGGTGTCGCGAGGCCCCGGCGAGCCAGCACGGGAAGAGAGGTCGGCTGCACTCGCTCAGGTGGACGGTGTCAGCTGGACAGAGGCCCACACGGAAGGCGAGGCTCCGAGACAGGTTTGAGGGCGGCTCCGGGAGGGGTTCTGAACCGGAAGGAATGAACCGCCCTCGCAGGAGGGAGCAGACGTTCCCGGTCATTCCCGGCCGTGTCTGGGAAGCAAAGTGCTTTTCCCGTGGTGGGGGCAAAGCAGGGCTGGGACCAGGCACAGAAGTTGGAAAACCCAGTGCAAAATGGAACGCAAAGGCCCTGCTCAAAAGTATTAATCATTTCGAGCCAGTGACAGCAGGGTGTTACGCCAAGCAGGGGCTCTGTGTGACTGACAGGCCACATGCGTGCGAAGCCAGCCTAGCCCTGGGGCCTCTCTGCCTTCAGAGAGGGCAATCCGGACGCGCTGGCTTTGCCCGGCAGCCTGGCTCCCCCAGCCTCCCCGGGGGACCCCCTTTGTCGGAGCGTGAGTGGATCCAGAGGTCGGAGCGGCCCACACTGGTGTCGGGAGGGGTGGCGGGAAGGGCCCTGGGAGAAGTGCGACTGTCAGCAGGCAGCCACAGGAGACAAACCAATCGGTGGCCAGAAGCCAGCGAGCTGCCAGATACCCACTCGAGGCCACAAACGGCCCTTCTCTGTCCCCTGCGGTCCTGGGAGAAAATGATCCCACAGCAGGGGACGTCCACGCCACTCTGGGCAGCAGGTGGGGGCCGTGTGCATCTGACTCTCCAGCCACACTGCGAGGGGCCCAGCGCGGCAGGGCACTGCAGCTCGGGGGGTGTTCCCGGGACAGCCCGGGGACCCCTCTGCCCCTGCAGCTGGGATGTACGCTGGGGGGGCTCCTGCCTGAGCCAGGCCTGGGTGCCCGTGGAGGCCCTCGGCCGGGCACAGGGGCAGGGGAGGGGGCAGGCCCTGGGAACAAGGCACAGGGACCCCAGCGCGGTGACACCGCGGAGGCAGCCCGGGGCCGTGGTGGGAAGCATGTGGCAAGAGGGGCGGGGCGTGCAGGGCAAGGGATCAACCCCTCACCTCACACCTGAGCCGGCGAGGTGGCCGCAGACGAAGGCCAGGCGCCGTCACGGGTGTCCAGACTGCGGGGCCACTGCAAGGGACAGCACCTCCCATCCAGCACCCCGTGACCTGCGAAGTCTCTCCTCGGGCTCACGGTGGCCAGCCACACACCCAGCCTTGCCACCCCACGAGGCTCACGCGCCTGGCCACCGTGCAGCGCCTCGCCGCCATTGACACCCGTGGTCCACAGAAGAGGCTCCCGAGGTCACAGTGGACCCGCAGTCACGGCTGGCGGCAGGTCAGGCTCCGCCATCTCTGAGACGCAGGCTCTGGGCCCAGCAGGCCCGCGTCCCCAGGGCCAGGTGGGCGCAGGGCTGGGTGTCTCTCTAGCACAGCCCGAGGGCGGGGGCCAGAGTGCCTGGGGTGGCGAGGATCCGGGGCCGGAGGCATCCCTGACTCTTTCTCTAGGACAGAGGACGCTTGGTTTCCCTCAGGCCACGTCCAGAAGCTTGCGCCTGTTTCAGTGCTCTCCCGTCGCGGCCTCGAAATCCCCGCAGTTTTGGACGCGGGGCTCTGGCTGTTGTTCCGTACCCCATGAGCTGTGTAGCCAGCCCCGCCTCTGTCCCCCGGCAACAGGGAGACCCAGGGGCTGCCCCAGGTGGAACATTCCGGGTCCCGGCTGCTCTTCAGTCCACACTGGTCGCTTTGAAGTGCTCGCTGTCAGAGGCAGGTGGCCCCAGACAGGGCTGGCCGGAGGCTGGGCTGGGGCCCCAGCCTGGCGTCAGGGGTCCCGGTGTCGGGGGGGGGGCCAGTCCCCTCCCCTCCCCCCATTGCATGCCCACTGCCCCTCCCCCATCCGCCCCCTGCAGAGGGGCTAGAGTCCCCTCCCCCATCCCCCACCAGCCCCACCCCCCACTGGCTTTAGAAGTTGCCCCCAGTCCCCTCCTACCCTGGGTGGGTGGGGGCGTCCACCCACTCCGCTTCATGTCGCCAAATGGGGCAGACGGCTGTAGTTTCTGCCCCCCCCCGCCCCAGTACGCATTCCTACGCACTCTGGAAACAGCAGAACTTTCTGAGGGGACCCCCACCCCACTTGAACCCCATGGTTTGGCGGAGGAAGGCCCCCACCCTCTAAGCCCAGGGTGGACATGTGACTCAGCCTGGCCAATCGGATTCTTTCATCCCCCAGGCCCCGCCCAACTGCGAGGATCACGGTGACTAAGGTGTCAGTGGTGCCCGGAGTTGTGCCATTTGCGACCTGTGCAACTGCACACTGGCAGGGGCAGGGGAGAAACTGAGCGTCCAACCCCGTTTGTTGATAAATAACAACACGGAGGAGGTACAGGTCGAGCCCCACCCCTGCTGCCTGTTCAGGGGACTTATTCATACTCGGTGCCTCCTGTGTGTCAGGCACTGTGTCCCCCAGCCCAGCCGAGGAGGTGACGGTCGCGGGAGGCAGACAGATTGAAAACAGTCATCTCATGAAGGATCACGTAGCGGCCAATTCGGTAAGGACATGTGACGGAAAATAACACAATGATGGGTGTGGCGGGCAGAAGAGCAGCCCCCGAAGTTGCCGCCCCCAACCCCAGAAGCCGCGAGGTCGTCAGGCTGCCTGGCCAGGCGGGATCAGGCCTGCCAATCGGCTGACCTTAGAGGGGGAGACTGCCCGGGACTGTCCCAGCGCCAGCGTCGTCGTGGGAACCCTGCAGAGCGAGCACTCGGCCCTCGGAGACGGCGGGCCGTGAGCGGGAGGCAGGTGCTCCCCGAGCCGGCGGGAAGGAGCACGTTCGCCGGCACCGGGTTGGGCTCCGGGAGACCCGGGGCGAGTCGGCTGAGGCCACGCGGACTCCCTCGCAGACGGGGGTTGGTTCGGGCCTGCGTTCGGGCTCGTGTGTTATGGGCAAATAGAAAACATGCGGCACGTGTCTAAACGGAGAGCACAGCCTGGCTCGGGGTCAGAGGGGGCTCCCGGAAGAATCGCATTTGAGGCGAGACCCACGGAATGGACAGGCACAAATCTGGCAAAGGTGGACGCAGGAGGAACAGAAGGTGCCAGGGCCCTGAGGCAGGACGGATCCCGGCGCAGGCAGGGGAGGAAGGAAGCTGAGTGCCGGACGGCCCTGCACTCTGAGTCTCAGGCGTCACCGTCCCTCCCTGTGCAGCGTGGTGACGGCCTCTGTCCCTGGTCGAAGCAGCTGGGCGGGCAGCTCTGCAGTCAGGCCAGAGCAGGGTTCAGACCCGGGGGCTCCTGCTTACTTGTGGGGGTGACTTGGGCAGGCCACTTCCCCTGTCCAAGCCTCGGTTTCCTCATCTGCCAACGTGCTGTGAGTCTCAGGTGTGATAGTGCCTGCAGCTCCATCCGCAAGTGCTGACTGTTGTCACTGTCGTCAAGAGCCTGAGGCCCAGAGATGGCAAGGAACACGCTCGGGCCACACAGAGACCTGGGGGCCGAGCAGGTGAAAACGGGCCTCCTGTCCCCTGGCTCCACCTCGGTGCGGCTTCACGGTGAGGGTGGCCGGGCCAGAGCGGGGTGTGCGTGCGAGGGCCTGCGTGCAATTGCAAACGGGGCTCGCGGGAAAAGCGTGGGCGGGTGAGCGTGTCTTGAGCGTGCGTGGGCGAGTGTGAACAGGTCACAGCGGGGAGGTCCCCACGAGAGGCGGCCGCTCGCATGAGCCAGCGAGGCTGACAGCGGCTGGCCAGGCCTAGCAGAGGGGCAGGTTTACTGGCCAATGCCGGACAGTTTGCACCAAATTAAATGTCAAAGCAACACCCAGCTTTCCAACGTGCGCGCTTAGAGCTGCGCTCGGCGTTCCGGAAGATTTCATCCATTCTCGGTGGCCAGGTCCGACGTTTCTGCTGAGGACGAGACACCCCCACTTGGCCACCCCCCCACCCCGGGTGCAGAGGGAACCACCCTCGGACTCCAGGGCCTGCAGCTGGAGGGCAGAAAGCACAGGGTAAGCCCCGCCTGCAGGAGAGGCCGTGCCCTTGGGGGAGACCCTGGGCCCCACCTACCGCCCCGTCCCGGCACATCTGGGCTCAAGGCTGGGGCTCCACGCCCCGGGACCCGTGGCTCACCCTCCCCGCCTCCTGGGCTCCCTGACCACTTCCGTGGGATTGCTGTGAGGACAAAATGCGGATGTCACATAACAACCTACCCCAAGGCCGGTGTTTAGTGACCACTCCATGGAGCTATTAATGGGGCTCGAATGGGATTTTTAGGAGCCGGAATATTAAGGCTGAGGTCAAGGTTCCCACTCCGCCTAGCGGGATAAGGCGCCGTTCACAATTCTGTGGATAGTAAGAAAAATAAACTGACGCCTACTTATCGAGTACCTGCATGGTGACCTGACTTTTCCCCCCGTTACAGGACGAAGACCCGAAATGGCGTGTGCTGCCGTCATGATGAAAGCTGCTGGCTCTGTGAGGGCCGGGACTGCATTGTCTTTTGTCACCACTGTACCCCCACGCCTAACGTGGCGCCGGCCACGTAGCAGTGCTTGCTGTTGCTGAATGAAAGAGTGAAGACACCCAATGGCCCGGAGGACAGACAGACGGCAGCCGGTGAGTCCGTGCGCCTAACAAACTTCAGTCCTGCCTAACGGGGACTTCTTGTTTCTTCCACTCAAGCAGGGGGCAGAAGAAATGTTCACCAAAAGGCTCCTGGTCCTGGCGGATTTCTTGCAACTCTGGGTCCTCCTGTCAGACGGTAGTTTCTAAGTGCTTACTCTGCACCAGACTAACCTCGCACGTCTCGCCTTACTTAGTTCTCACACAGCCGTGCTGTTCACGTGCCACAAACGAGGACGCTGAGGGTTAGGCAGGTACATGGGCACCCAGCGTGGTGCACTGATATTTTCAAATGGCCCCAGTTGTTCATCCCTGCCTGTGTCCACAGCCTCTTGTAAAGTGGCCTTGCAGCTCCTCCTGCCAAGAGGTGGAGTTTGCTTCCAAATTCTTGAATCTGGGTTGGTCTCATGACTTGCTCTGGCCAACGGGACAGCTGGAAGCAGTGGCGTGTCAGACCCCTACACCCAACAGCTCTGCGTGCTTCTCTCTCTTGGAGCCCTGTCCCAGCAGGAGAACAAGTCGGCCACAGAATGAGAGACAGCTGTCTCCACCACCGCAGAGGACGGTCGGAAACAGCCTCCAGCCCACCCCGCAGCAACCATAGCTGCGTGAGAGACCCCAGCTCAGACCAGAACCGCCCAGCTGGTGGCTCATGCCGAGTTGTCGACTCACAGAGTCACGTTGTTCTAAACAACCACGTTTCGGGACGCTTTGTTATGCAGCAATAGCTAACCGCTACACCCACAGTCACAGGACGGCTAAAGGCTGCGTCGGGACTCGAGCCCGGGTTGGTGGGACTCCAGGAAACACGCTCTCAACTCTGTGCTCTGCCACCCCCAGGAGGGAGCCGAGCGGGACAGAACCAAGGCCTGCTAACGATCCCTGCTCCTCTCCGTGTTCTGGGGAACCTGCCTCACCCTGCTGTCTGCCGCCTGCGGCCTCCTGTCCTCCCCAGCTGGGTTCCGGTGGGGACAGAGCACTGCCTGCAGCCAAGGATACCCTGGCCTCCACTTTGAGCAGCATCCTCCCCGCTCATCTGCACCGTTTGCTCAGAATGTTGGCAGGACCCGAGGTTTCTGCACGTACCTGTCAGCAGCGGCGACACAAACCAGCTGTGGGGTTTAAAAATAGCCTCCGCCGGCTGCCAAGCATGCCAGGTCCCTGGCTCGAGAGGAGCACGCAGCCCCAAGGTGGGGCCACCGTGTTGGGGAAAAATAACAACTGCCACATGCCCAGGAGCCTTCTGCGTCGGCCCCAGAGGACCTGCCCTGGGAGCGAAAGCCCCTCCGAGAAGCACGGGGGCGGCCAGGCTTTCCCTGGGGGACGACAAGGTCTGACGGCCCCAGAGGCCACCTCCGCTGCCCCTTCCCTGACTCTCCTGCCCCGTCCTTCCTGCCCCCGGCCCCTCCTGCCTCCCCTCTCCTCTCGTCGCCTCTGGAGTCTGGAGATGAGACTGCCCGGGGTCCTCCCATGGACTCTGTGATCTAAGGCGAGTGACATCTCTCCTTGAGCCTCAGTTTCCTCGCCTGTCACAGGGGGACCCTGCCTCGCTGGGTGGTCCTAAGGGCCCAGCAGACAGGGAGGGGAGAGCTCAGCTGAGCGGAGCCACCCCAAAACCCGCACGTGCCTGACCCCTCGTTTCTTCTCCGGAGAAGAAGGCTGACGATGAGGAGGGTCCCCTCTCTCCTCCCCGGTCCCTCTCCCTCCTTCCTGCCCCCCACTCTCCTCTCTGCTCCCCCCATGGCGTGCCGCGGCCCAGGCCCCCCAGCTGAGGACAAACGATGGAATCCCGGAGCCAGGGACCTGTTCTGCCAAGTCCCACGCATGCAGCCCGTTGTCCTGTTTACCCCGAGCCTGGCTGGAAGGAGCGGGGCCAGACGGGGACACAGCCCCCTTCACCTCCACCACAGCCCGGGGTGGGGGGGGTGTTTGGGGAACCAGCGTCAGCTGTTCGCATTTACAGAGGAGAAACTGACACTCAGCTGGCATGTGACAGAGCACAGCCCTGGGGGTGGAGGGAAGCTCGCGGGTGGGGGAGAAAGGTCCCACCCAAGGTCCCAGAGGCAAGATCTGAACCCAGGTCTGCTGGCAAATGGCAGACACCCCATTCTCTCATCTCTTCCAGCCAGCTTCCCCAGTCAGCACCCTTACAGTCCAAAGCCTGTCCCACGCTTGCTGTGTGGCCTTAGGTAACTCACATAACCTCTCTGAGCCTTGGTCCCTTCACCTGTAAAACTGATCTAACTGCATTCAGGCAGAATTTACCCTCAGCTCGTTTTTCCTCTGTTCTGAGCATCTAGCACCGGCTCTGGCACGAACCTCTCTGCTGGTTAATTCACTCAAAGGACAAGTTTACTTCAATTGTGTAGGAGTCTGCTTAGAAGCACCCCAGTTGGTTGTCTCTGAGAACGTCTTCCTTCTCTCTGCACTTTAGAAAAGGAGAAACTATGGCCGGGCACGGTGGCTCACGCCTGTAATCCTAGCACTCTGGGAGGCCGAGGAGGGCGGATTGCTCAAGGTCAGGAGTTCGAGACCAGCCTGAGAGCAAGACCCCGTCTCTACTAAAAATAGAAAGAAATTAATTGGCCAACTAAAAATATAGAAAAAATTAGCCGGGCATGGTGGCACATGCCTGTAGTCCCAGCTACTCGGGAGGCTGAGGCAGGAGGATCACTTGAGCCCAGGAGTGTGAGGTTGCTGTGAGCTAGGCTGACGCCACGGCACTCACTGTAGCCCGGGCAACAAAGCAAGACTCTGTCTCAAAAATAAATAAGGAGAAACTGCAAAAGAAGATGTGTTGGGTTTGTGCAAGAAAAGTGAGGGCCCCCACGCCACCCCACTCAGAGCAGACCTCGTTCCTGCGTCAGAGTCGGGTGGGCGAGATGGCCGGGCTTCCCTTTGAGCACTCCGAGTCCCAGCGGGAACGTCCCCGCCAGCGCGGCACGGAGGAACGCCGGCTCCGAGCTCAGACTGCGCTGGCCCCGCGGCAAGGTCGCCCGTGGCTTCCGCGCCAGCGCTGCCCCAGCCCCGGGAGACTCCAGTGACCAAGCTAGGCCCGCCCCCGCCCTGACGGAGCAGATGCCACTGGGGCGGGCGTCCGGAAGGTTCTGAGCGGAATCCCCGAGGCTCCCACAGAACAGCTGCGAGTCCCCGGCTTCTGCGTGGGTGGTTTCTGGAGACCACAGAGAACTTTCTGGAACGGCAGGGCTGCACTCGCAGTGTGTGCCCCCAGGGCTGGAGGCGGAGGTGGCGACGCTCTGGGGGTGACACCCCAGGGAGGGGCTCCAGGCCCCGGCGCTCCACCTCCAGGGCTGCTGGCTCTGCCCGGGCTCTGCCACGCAGTGGGCATCCTGGCCCCTGGCCTCCCCCAGGCGTCGCGGCCGGCACCTGCCACTTGGCTAAAACTAGAAGCTGCCCAACTGCGATGACCCCAGTCCACGGGCGCAAACCCCACCCCGGCTTCGGCAGAGCCGGCTGGCAGAGCACGTTTATTAGGGACGCCCGTCCTGGGGTGGGGCCCTGGCCGCTCCCCGGGTTGGGGGGTCGTGCCACTTTCACGGACGTCTACAGACCCTTCTTGCCCAGCCCGCCACCACTGCCACTGCACACAGGGCCACGAGGAGTCCAGGCTGACCCCCGTCCAAGGCCAGGGCTGGAGTGTCCGGTGGGCCCCGCCAGGCCACACCTCCCTGAGCTGCCAGGGAGAGGAGGGGACAGGGCCAGCTTCATGGGTGTGACTCGAGTGGTCACAGAGGGGCCCCCACAAACAGAGGGGCCCCCTCGTAGTTTAAGGCTCTACTCTTGCTGTCTTGAATGTCTTAATCCTGTTTGAGCAAGGGGACCCACACTTTCATCTTACACACGGCTCCCAGTTCTGGGACGGGCGCTCTGAGGGCCTGGCGGTGGGCCCCGTCCCCCAGATTCCCTGAACTCATGAAAGGGCCTCAGGAATGAGCAGAACCCCACGCCCCCCAGCACCCTCACACTCCCCAGCGCTCAGCGCTGGCTGTGGGGCCACACTGTCACGGGGGCCCTGGGGGGCCACTCGAGTGCACACTCAGTCACACACGCACCCGCTGGTCACCCCTACACTTCCTGTGCTGGGAGTGGCTGCGGAGACCTTGGCGTGGCCCCCAGGGCCCCTCAGACAGCGGGAGGGCGGGAAGAGTTGGGGGGGTCAGGGACAGAGGGAGAGCCTCGCCTCCCCCATCTCCGTGAAAGGAGGGACCCGCGTCCCCAGCAGCTGCCTGCGGATCCCCCCTCACACCTCCTGCCCTGGAATTCCCACTGCCGCCCGGACACAGGGCTTCCGTCACACCCATCTTAAGGATGGCAAAACTGAGGCTCCAAGAAGTGACTCTGCCTGCCGGAGCCAAGACAGGCAGACGTGTCAGCTCCATGCCCCGCTGTGGCTCCTGAGCCGTGGCCAGCCCCAGGGCCCCCCGTGGGCCTGCCCCTCCCCGGCGCCATGCCCGGTGTGTTCCGGCTGGTTTGTTGGGGCGGGGGCCGTGGGTGGGGGGCGGGTCGCTGCCCCGGAGGCCCCGGAGTGTGTCTCCCCCTCGCCTTCTCTCAAGGTTCTGAACGGAACATTCTAAGGGTTCTAAAGGAACATTCCTCTCCGAGGGGGCCCTGAAGAACTGGGGTTCGCTTTCCAGCCCCAGAAGCGCAGCTGGCGGGGTGCAGAGCAGCGGGGGGAGGAGAGGAGCGGAGGCCGGGGCGCCCGCCCAGCAGCCGGAGTTTGAGCCTGGCCAGGCGCAGCTGCCGCGGCCTTATTTGGTAAGAGCCGGCGCTGGCCAGCCGCTTGCTCGGGCTGCCGGCGGAGGGACACCCCAGGCTCCGAGCAGGCCCGCGCTCTCCAGGCCTCCCCGCCGGCCCGGCGAGGGTGGCGAATTTGAGAAGGGAGATCCCGGGTCAGGCCGGGCAGCCAGGGTGGGAGCGGGATCCCCGGCTTTTGCCCGTATAAGGCCGAGGCGCGGGACGGCCCGCAGGCCCCAGAGGTATTGTCTGAAGAGGGCGTTTGGCATCTGGCACAGAGGCCTTGGATTCTCGTAAAAACCTGGCAGGGAAATTGTTTGACAGCTTTGACAATGTGCTGGCGTCCCTGAGGGGCCCGCCCCCTGCGCGGCGGAGCCGAGGGCATGCGGGCGCTGTGGCACCAGGCTGGGAGGGAGCCCGGTGAGCGTGGGGACCCCGGCTCAGTGTCCCGGTCTGCGGGGGTGTGGAGGGCGCCCACTCGCATGTGGGCATCCTGCGGACGTGGGGGCGGGGAATGGGTGTTGGGGGCACCCCAGGGTCCCAGCAGCAGAGCTGCCCGTCCCCAGGTCCTGCCCCATGCCAGGCACGGTAAGCGGACTCAGAAAGCCGGAGGGGGTGCACGTCCCACCCTCCCTGCCGTCAGGGGGGAAACCGGGCTCGGGGAGGAAAGGGATCGGAGGCTCCGGGCCCTTTCTCCAGCCGGTGACCGTGTGTCCGTCCACTCGGCAAACGGACCCTGCGCTGTGCTCTGCGCCAGGCACGGAGCACCACAGTGCGCCAGCCAAGAGATGGCCTGTCCCCATGGAGACAGGGGGCCTCTCTGTGCAGGTGACCTTTACGCTGAGTCCCAAAGACAAGAAGGGGAGAAGGGATGCAGCTCCGGGGGAGGAAGGAGCCGTGCAAAGGCCCTGAGGCAGGGAGGAGCGTGGGCCGGGCCAGCCAGGAGGCAGCACCGCTGCGGCAGAGTGGGAGAGGCCGAGACAGGGTCAGAGGTCACCCGAGCTTCGAGGGCCTGTCGGGTTTTATTCCACAGCCATGTGAGTCTGAGTTTGAAGCAGGCGCTCCAATGACATAAGCATACATGTGTTCATGCGTGTACCAGACGTGCTACAGGTCCGTTTCCCATCTGAGTCCCCGTCCCATGTCCCTGCGATGGCCGGAACCCTTGAGCCCATTTCACTGAAGGAGTAAAATGACTCCCCGAGTCACTAGCAAGGGACGGACGGGGACTCTGCACTCGGCCCTGTCTGGTGCCCAAGCCAGGCCTGGCACAGGGCCCGCGGGCGGACACGCCGGAGGGGAGCACGCTGTCCCGGGGGGCAGATCCTGTCCCCTCACCACCTGCTGCCACCACCCCCGCTTGACCCACCGGCCCTGCTGTGCCGGGACTTTCCCCTTTGGAACTGAAAGTCACAGCCCCGCGAACCCCCGCGGCCCTGGGCGAGGCAGGACAGTGGGCCACAGCCCTGGCAGGTGTGGGGGGTGCGGACACAGGTGCCCGCCCTGCTGGGTTCTCCCGCCGCACCTGGCGCCACGCCCGCCTCCGCCCAGACGCGCGGGGCCGTGGGGGGGGGAAGGCAAACAGCAACCAGCGCCAGGACAACCTTCCCTGGCGGGGACAGCACAACAAAGGGACGCGGTGGGGGAGGGGAGGGGAGGGAAGCCGGGAGCAGCGGGAACAGGCCCGGGAACCGGCCCCGACGGGAGGGCTCTCCCCCAGGCAGAAACTCGGGGTCACACGGGCCTCCATTGACCCCAGGGGCACCGTGGCCCCGAGCGCCTGCCATGTTCAGGGTCTACGTGATGGCGACACAACCATGGGCGCAGCCGCGGGGGCTCCGTGCTGAGAGCGGAGCCCGCCACCACCCCATGCTCGGGCGCCCCTGGCAGGAGGGGCTGTTTGTGCAGACAAGGAGCGGAGCCCAGAGAGGTTGAGACAGCTGCCCCGGGTCACGCGGGTAACCACGGCGCAAGGATTTGAGCCTAGAACGCTCTGCCTCACCCCGCCCAGCAGGGGCCGAGTTCTGCAGGGGTGGGGAGCGCGGCCGACTCCAGGCTCCGGCAAGCAGCTGCCCCTATGGCCGGTTTCGCGCCTATAACGTGGGGGCAGCAGTGCCGGCCACCTCGTGGGGTTGCCGTTCACCCAGCAAACGCTAACATTTACTAGGCGCCTGCGCCGAGCCAGGCGCTGCTCTGGATGTGGAGGGTACAGCAGAGACCCGAACACGCAGAAGTCCCTGCCCGAGTTCAGAGCATAAGGGTGGGCGTGCAGACAAACATACCCACCTATGCCAGGCGGACCACACGGGCATTTACGCCCCCGTCACACTCCCTCTTGGCGGCCCGCTCAAAAGCCATTCCCTGTTTCTTCCTTTGCTACCGACATCTCAGTTTTGTTGGGCCAGCAACACGCCTTGCCCGAAGGATGAATCCCAGTGGGTCCAGTCATAGCCGTCCTCTGCCAGAGACCTGCTCTCCCAGGCTCCTTTGCCGCTGGTGGTGGCCACGTGACCCGGTCCCAGCCAATGAGATGTCTCCCTGCTGTCCTGCTTGTGCTGCTATGAGGTCAGGAGCCCTGGAGCAGTGGCAGCCGTTTTGTGACCAGGAAGCAACTGGCAAGAGGACTAAAAGTCAACATAGTGAGGGTGACCGAGCAGAAGTATGGAAGGAAAGGAAGGGGCTGGGGAGACCCATACCATCCGGAGTGACCCTGCCAGGGGCCAAGGAGGGGTTGAAGAGAAGCAGCTTCTCTCTGTGCCCCTTGTGTGCTGCACAGAGCATCCCGTGGGCTGTGGTGGCCCATGTCCCATGCTGCCAACACACTCATGTAGGCCAGTCTCGTTCTGTAGAGCCGGGGAGGCTGGGACCCCAAGAACAGCAGTCACGTAAACACTGCACCAGCCTCAGACCAGTGTCACCAGGGCGTGTCTCCTCCGTCCCCTTGTCAGGAGGCAGAGGGTCCCCTGCTGCGCCCCGTGCCAAGAGCACTGCCCACATTCCACAGACACCTTCAAGCCGCAGGTGCCTGGAGCTCGGGCTGTCCCTCCGGCGCCCACCTGTGACCGCGACACCCCTGGCACCTTCCCGGGGGTGGGGGGAACACTGGGGTTCTGGGGCGTCGCTCCAACTGCTCGGCTCCGTTTAGGCGGCGTGGAGGGTGTGGGCGGTTCCTTGGGTGGATACCGAGTGTGAGCTGACGGTCCCCGGCTGGGCCGGGCCACCAGCGCAGGTCCCCGAGGATGGCCGCCCGTCCGCATTCCAGCACCGCAAGCTGGGGCATGCCTCCGGGCAGCGGCTCCCGTTGGCTGCCGGGCAGAAGGCAGAGAAGTCCTTTGTCTTCAGGATGTGACCCGGCAGCGGCCACCTCCGCTTCAGGACATAACTGACTCCCCTCCGCACTGCCGGGTGGCTGGGAGGACGGCGTCGGGCGGGGCTGCCCCGGCTCAACCCTGCGCTTTCTGCGTGGCCGTGGAGGAAGGGCTAGACTCCATCTGTCCCCTGGTCCTCTGTAAAATGGGGGCACAGAGTGGTGACAGGATCAGAGCCAGAGCGTGTTCCGCACCCCAGATACTGTGAGCCCTCCCAAGGGTTAGCGCGGGATGTCTGGGCTTTTCAGTTTTCTCCACAGCCCGCTTTTAAATAATGCCACTGTGAACGCTTTAGTCCCTGAGGGTTGTGTCTTTGGATACGGCACCCCACCTCAAGACCACACGCCTGGCCAGAAGGCCGCACACGTCACGCCGGCTGGTTTCACGCAGACCGATGGAGCTTCACAATCCGACCTGTTCACAGCAAAGTTGATGTGCCATTTCCCCACAGCCCTCCCAGCAATGGGCTTTATCCCTTTACAGTCCTTTTTCCACTTGACCGGCAAGGCTGTGCTCTCTCCCATGTGACCGCCCACTGATTTCCTCAGGCACGACCGCCGCGTTCCCCTCCTCTGCTCGTTTCTCAGGAGGCGTCTGCAACCGCCACTCGCGCGGTCGGCGGGCCGGCCCGCGTCGGGACAGAAGGAAGCGGGCAGAGCTCGAAGCTGGGGAGGTGGTGAGAGCCGCCCGCCCGCCAGCCCACCCCCTGCCTCCCCCTCATCCCGAGCCCACGCCCTGAGGACACCCTGCCCCAGCGTCAGGGTGGCAGGCGCGTGACAAACACGCGCACCGAGGCCGAGGACGAAGAAAGGACCAGTCGATTGCGTTCTTGGAGCGACAGGCCGGCTGGTGAGGCACAGGGTGGCAGGAGCCTCCCCGAATCCAGCGTCCCCACCCCCAGCTCTCCCGAGAGCCCTCACGAAGTCAGAACAAACCACTCCATCACAGGACACCAGTGACCGCACGCCTGTGCTCCCGGATCGCTCGGGCACTACGTGCCGCGTTGGCAGGGCCCAGAGCCTCCTCCTCAAGTCCCCTCTCACTGAGAATCATCCAGGGACGCCGAAGTCTTCCTCATCCCGCGGTGGGGGCAGGGGGCAGTCCCTGCCAGACTTCGCTGCCGCCATGGCATCCCGCCACCACACGCGGGCGCTGCCGGAGACGAGCGTGGAACAGTCCTGTGGACACGTGTTCGCTCGCGTGTTCGCTCTGCACTGGGGGTTCCCACGCTGCCTGGATCTCGGAGGCCACTCACACCTGGCATTGAGTTCACAGCTTCCGTGGGCTGCTTTTTTTTTGTTGTTTTTTTGAGACAGTCTCGCTTTGTTGCCCCAGCTGGAGTGCAGCGGCGTCACCACAGCTCACTGCAACCTCCAACTCCTGGGCTCAAGCGATCCTCCTGCCTCAGCCTCCCCAGTAGCTGGGGCTACAGGTGGGCACCATCACACCTGGCTAATTTTTTCTACGTTGAGAGGAGGAAACAGCAGCCCTAAAACAGTGATTTTTTCCAAAGGCACCAGCCATCAGTGGCCAGTTCCAGCCTGAAGCCCAGTTTCTGGGCTCCCTGTCCAGGGCTCCCAGGGCCTGCCGCCCACTCCCCTGGGTCTCACTTTCTCTCCACCTGCCGGCCCCCAGCCCGGGCCCAGTCTCAGATGCACGAACCGTCCCCGCCCGCCTTTGAGCCCCCCTCCCCAAACGGTTTCCCTGGATCCTCCCAGGGGGGCCCTCTTCACTCAAGCCTCCGCTCCAGGTCACCTCCGCTCCAAGGCCTCTCCTGCCCTCTCCCATTGTGCTCCTTGCCAACGACGCACTTGTCGCCACCCGCAGCCATCCTGTCCTGCCAGCTCTGCCTTCAGAACACACCCCCGTCCCCTCCCCCACCCCTCCCCCGCTGCTGTCACCTAGTCCCCCCACCCCCTCCCACTAGACCGGGCTGTCTGGACCTCAGCACCTGGACACTCGGGGCTGAGTCGTTCTCTGTGGTGGGGCGTTTGTTTGCCAGCGTCCCTGGACTCCACCTGCGGATGCCACCTGTGACAACAAGAACTGTCTCTGGACGTCAGCCAGTGTCCCCTGGGAAGCAGAACCAGCCCAGTGGAGACCCACGCTCAGAACTGCTGCAAAACACCTCCCCCCACCCGACCTTCGCCCACTTTGCGCCCGCAGCGGTGTGGGCTTTAGAACACCACGCAGCTCCTGTCACTGCAGGTTCAAAGTGTCTGGCGGCTTCTGCCCATGTTCGGCACCCACGCCCATCTCTGGCCCGCGGGGACCCTGCAGGGCCCGCGCCCACCTGTCTCCAGCGCACTCGGCTCTGGCTGCGCCGGACGCACGGCACCACCTGCGACACTGGCACCTGCCACGCTCTCTGCCCTAAGCTCTCCTGGGTCTCTTCCCATTCCAGGCCCGTCCGCACCCCCAGGGCCGGCAGATCCCCTTGCGCCCCTGAGCTGCCCCCACTCCGACAGCCCTCCCCGTCGCTGCCCGGACTCAGCTTCTCACGGCCTTTTCTCAAATTATCCTGTTCCTGTCCCTTTAACTTTCTGTGTGTTCCCTTCCGTCTCCCTCCTTCGACCACAGCCCCGGGAGGCCAGGGGCCTTGACTTGCTCCCTGTGGTGTCGGGGACAGCTCCTGGGCCGGGGAAGCCACTGGGGACACCGGGTCCGTGCACGAACACGCGGCACGGGTGTGGGCTTCTCTCCATCCAGGAATGGCCGGGCCGGGCGGGGGCAGGCGGAGGAGCCCCTGCAGCCCGTGGCTGCTGCGGGCCTGGAGAGCCGGGCTCGGCCGGCCGGGACCTGCAGGCTCCTTGGCCTCGCTTCTCGGGAAACAGGCGGACATTTCCCTCCCGGTCGGAAGTGGCAGCAGGCCCGGCCACACCCCGGCCCGGCCCAGCCCTGGCGAGGCCCGGTCTAAATACAGAAGGTGGCGAGACCAGGCTCCTCTGGTGAGAGGAAGTGGCTGCCCTGATCAAAGCCCCGGGGTTAGTTCACCCCTGAGTTGCGACAATGCTCCCCCCCTCCTCCCCGCCCCCCGGAAAGGAAATGTGGTGAAATGCACGGGCCCTTCGAAAAGGCCAGGAGGCAGCACCAGGAGGAGGCAGGCGGCCTCTGGCCCCCGGCTGGGGGGCGGCTGTGACCCTGGCTCTGCACCCCGGGGGCCGCGTCCCCTTGCGTGAACCCTAGCCTCCCTGCGTCCCGCTTTTAGCAGAGAGGGGGCTGGGCTAGAATCAATCTTCAAGGCCGGGGTTGCCAGGAGTTGCCTGGGCCAGGCGCTCCGGGCCTCAGTTTCCCATCTGCAGAATGGGTTGGTGAGAACCACGCCTGTGACAGCATCCCTGGGCGTTTCGGGGAGGCTGTGTGGCTGCTGGCCTAGCACGGGGCTGGCACATGACGAGGACTCGGCAGGTGTTCACTGTCACCGATGGCGCGGGGCCCTGTGCAAAACGAACGCAGAGACCCTGGCTGAAAAATCATCAAGGATTTCAAAATGGTGACAGCAGACGTGAAACCCCTCGTGGGCCCTTCGAGGCCTGCTGTGGCCGTTGTCACTGCACTACTCCCATCAGAGGAGCCTCGGGAGTTCAGGGGGCAGGGTGCGGGCCCTGCAGGGGGCTGGCACCTGCCGCTCCCGCCCCGAGCACCCCTGTGTGGTCGGTGGATGGCTCCGTTGACCAAGCTGGAGGAAACTGCGAAAGGGTAAAGATGCCAAACGCCACTCAGCGGGGGATGGGCTCCACAGCCCGTGACCCCCCTCATGGGTGGGGCCGCTGATCCTTCCAAGAACGGACCCCTCCCCACGACCCTCCTCCATGGACCTCAACGTGTCGCCAAGTGGGAAACAACATCACGGCACCGCACACAGTGCGAGTTGTCTCAACAATGCACACAGGCCGGACGCGGTGGCTCACCCTTGTAATCCCAGCACTCCGGGAGGCCAAGGCTGGAGGATTGCTTGAGCTCAGGAGTTCAAGACCAGGCTGATAAAGAGCGAGACCCTGTCTCTACAAAAAAAAAAATAGAAAGAAATTAGCTGGACACATATATATATATATTAGCCGGACATGGTGGCTCATGCCTGTAGTCCTAGCTACTCGGGAGGCTGAGGCAGGACAATTGCTTGAGCCCAGGAGTTTGACATTGCTGTGAGCTAGGCTGACGCCAGGCACTCACTCTAGCCTGGGCAACAGAGTGAGACTCTGTCTCAAAAAACAAACAATAAAGACGGCATACAAAACAGCGGTGCCCTGGTTGACTGTCACCGCAGGTGCACGGGGGACCCTGCAGGAGGAGGCAGCTCCACTCCCGGATCTTTTTGTTTTAAAAAGATTGCACTGGGCCGGGTGCGGTGGCTCACGCCTGTAATCCTAGCACTCTGGGAGGCCGAGGCGGGCGGATTGCTCGAGGTCAGGAGTTCAAAACCAGCCTGAGCAAGAGCGAGACCCCGTCTCTACTGTAAACAGAAAGAAATTAATTGGCCAACTAATATATATAGAAAAAAAACTATCCAGGCATGGTGGCGCATGCCTGTAGTCCCAGCTGATAGGGAGGCTGAGGCAGGAGGATTGCTTGAGCCCAGGAGTTAGAGGTTGCTGTGAGCTAGGCTGACGCCACAGCACTCACTCTAGCCTAGGCAACAAAGTGAGATTCTGTCTCAAAAAAAAAAAAAAAAAAGACTGCACTGCTTTAAAAAAGCATGAAAGCAAGTGGAAGAGAAAATAATAGCTGTTCTCTTGCTAACATCCTGTGAGTAAGGAGCCCAGGAAACACACGGCAGTCACTGAGCACCTACTAAGTGCCCGACACGGGGTGGGTTCCGGGGCAATATAACGAAAGCAAGCGCTCTCCCTCCAGGAGGCCCTGGCCCGGCCAGCAGAGCAGACAGAGGGCTCTCCTGTCCCGTGGTCTGTGCTGGGGCCCTGCAAAAGCGATGCCATCTGGTGCACGGCTGCCACTTTCCTGTTCTTCCAGGAAAGCCGAGGCTGGGTGTGGTTTTCCTCCTGCAGGAGGACGCCCGGCACTGAGGGCTGCACGTCAGGGTGGCACCTGGCAGGTGCATCCAGGCACAGTCGTGGGTGGAGGGGGAGCCCTCCAGGCTGCCCCAACCGCGGCTGAGCCCCTTGGATGAACAGGAGGCGTCGCCCCGATTCGCAGCGGCCTTCGCTGGTGGGTGCAGGCGTCCTGCCCTTGGGCAGGGAAGCAGCCTCGGCCGGAGCTGCCACCCTCCCTGGGGACTTTGGCAGCCTCTCTGGCATATAATGGGGAGGACAGGATGGCACCAGGCAGGGTCCCGGGCTTATCCGGAAGGGGCTGAGCACACGCTCCTGGTGGGATGGGCATGACAAGCAGTTCCTCTCTCCGAATTTCCGTCTCCGTTTGCTGAAATTTTTATTTTGAAGTGATTTAACTTACAGAAAATGTGCAAAGATAGTACAGAGAGTCCCATACAGCCTTCATCAGCTTCCTTAATTAGTTTTGTTGAGACAGGGTCTCGCTCTGTCACCCAGGCCAGAGTGCCGTGGTGCCATCACAGCTCACTGCAGCCCGGAACTCCTGGGCTCAAGCGATCCTCCTGCCTCAGCCTCCCGAGTGGCTGGGACTACCGGCGCGCGCCAACATGCCTGGCTAGGCTTTTGTTGTTGTTCATTTTGTACAGACGGGATCTTATATGTTTGCCCACGCTGGTCTCGAAGCTTCCCTAATACTAACATCGTACAGAACCACAGGGCAATTAGCAAAAGTAAGGAAGTCGCGTGGACGCGATCCTGGCAACCAGAGGGTGGACTCCACTCTGGCCCCACAGCCGCCCCCGTCCCCGGCCCACGTCGGCCCGCAGCCAGGCGGCCCTGACGCCTCGGAAGGGTACCAGGCATCTTGCAGATCCAGCCTCCATCCGGGCTTGGCCGATGTCCTCTCCCGTTGTAAAATGAGATGTTCATTTCCATAACGCGCGCCCTTTTAAAGGGTACAGTCTGCGGCTTTTAGGGTACCCTTTTAAAGGGTACATCCACACGACTGCGCCCCTGCGAGCCGATTCCACCACCCAGGAGGGGACGCGGCCCCCGATCCCCTCCCTGCTCGCCTCCACCGCCCTTGCTTTCTCCAGCCCGTCTCCCCGCTGCCCGCGTCTCCGTTTCCACTTCCCTTTCAGTCTGCGCCTCCCATTCCCTCTGTCCTCCCCCTCTGCGTGTCCCCGCGTGGCGCCGGCCCGCGTTCTCCCTGCCGTCCTGTCTCGCCCGCACGGGGTTCTCCCCACCACTTCGAAGGCAGCACAGGCACAGCCCGCGACGTCACAGGAACGAGGGCGCGCGGGCTCGGTGCTGAGGGGAGACATCCGGGGCCGGGCGGGGGCGGGAGAATGAGGACTCCGCACCAGACGCGCCGTCGGGGGGCCTCGCCGCGTGGAAGCCAAACCCGAAGGCCGGGACAGCAGCCCTGGAGGCCCTGCTGGGAGCTGTCCAGGCTGGTCCCGAGACGGTAGGAGCAAAGGCCCTGGGGCAGGAGGGAGGCCCAGAGGGAGGCCGTCCTGTGAGCGGGACCCCGAATGCCGCCCCAGGCCGGGCTTGCTGGCTCTGAGGGGGAGCCCTGCCAGTTCACCAGGTCTGTGGTGGACAGGTAACTGTGGATCTCAGAGAACTTTCCAGCACTCCAGTGGGGCCAGGCTCAGCGCTGGGGACCCTGAGCTGGGCACAGCCTCGACACAGGCTCCAAACGTTCATGTCTTCCCTTCCTGGACTCCACTGTCTACTCCAGCAGCACTTAAGGAGTGCCTGCTGCATGCTGGGCAACGTGCAGGAAGCCAAAACCATGGATGGGCAGGGCAGCGCCCGGCCCCGCGGGGCTCAGTGTGGAAGGAGAAGCAGCCTTCCCGCTCGGCCGCCATGCCCGGATCCCCCTGCATGCCCAGGGCAAGCACAGATGGCCCTCGAGGGGACAGTTGGGTTCACAGTGCCGTCTCTAGGGCAAAATGACACGGATTCAAGCACCAGCTCCACCGGGTGTTAGCTAAGGGGCCGTGGACGTGTCACTCACCCTGTCTGAGCCTCAGTTTCCTCCTCTGTAAAGTGGGCTGCCGTGAGCGCTGAAGGAGAGAGCATCTGTCAAGCGCCGAGCTCCCGAGGAGCCTCCTTGCCCGGCGCTGAGTTTACTGGCCGGACGGTGGTGGCTCTCCCGGGCGGGTGGGGCAGCATCCAGGCCAGGGGATCCCAGGCAGGCGGGGCACCAGGGCGTCTTTCCCCAGGGACACGGTCTGGGCGGCTGGGGGAGGGCAGCTTGCTCAGCCGCTGGATCCTGGCCTGTGTCCTTAAGTCACCGCGGGCAGCCCCGGGCGGGCTGGCGGGTACCCAGAGCCCGGGGAGCCTCATTTGTGATGCAAATAGCTGGCAGTGGCTGCAGGGCACAGTCCCAGCCAGGACCCCTGGGAGCTTTCACCCTGAGCAGAGCTGGGGGGAGGAGGAGGAGGAGGGAGGTGCCTCCCCAGCCAGCCCCAGAGACCTCTCTGGGTGAGTGGAGGGGAGAAAGGACCCCAAAGCAGGGGTGACACGTTCCTGGCAGCCGACAGGGAGGGCTGGGGCCGCTGGCATGAGTGGGAAGGCGTCAGCTGGCCGAGCGCTGGGTCCTGCTGGAACCCGGCGGTCATCTCACCAGGCTCTGATCCCTCAGGAGCAGGGCACGCCACACCCGCCACCTCCTGCCCCGCCCCTCTGGGTCTCCAGCCCCTCCACCCACGCCTGCCAGGCTGCTGCCACACTGCCCTTCTCTCCACGGCCCTTCCCACGGCCGTTCCCGCCACCTAGAACGCTGCTCCCGCCACCTAGAACGCCATTCCCACCGTCGGCGCAGCCGTGCCTGGGGCTCAGTGCACGGGGTTTCCTTTGAGGCTATTGAAGCTTCAGCTCAAGGCCCCGGCCCTGATTTTGTGCGTGTAACTGTATCTTCTTTTTCTTAAAGACTGTGCCCCAAACCGTCTAAACCTTCAGGCCCTGCAGAACCCAGGTCTGCCCCCCAGGGCAGGACAATGTCCCCTGACATCTTCCTCCCCAGCTGCCCAACAGCTGGAAAGGTCACCTCCGTCGGGTACGGACATTTACTGAGCACCTGTTAGGTGCTGGGCACTTTTCTAGGTGCCGGGGATGGAGCGCAAGAGACAGGCAGAGGCCCCACGCGGGGACTTACGCCCGGGGAGCACCCGCAGGTGCGCAGGCGGTAAGCAGTGGCGCCCGAGGCGAGTGCAGGTGGGAGATGCGGGAAGACGATGGAGAAAAGGAAAGCAGAAAGGGGGGAGGGCTGCGATCTGATGAGGGGCTTGCAGAGAGAAGGTGAGGCCTGCAGGCGTGAGAAGGGAGCTGCGGTCTCCTGGCGGCAGAGGGGACAGGACCTGGGCAGGAGCAGGCCTTGGAGGGCTCAGCGCTTCCCGGTGGCATTTATCAGACCGGAATCAGATGATTACCCCAGAGATGACGTACGTTTCCTGACTTCCCGCTAGGACCTGGTGTGCGGTGGGCGTGTGGCACGGAAACGGGCACAGAACGAGGGACTAGACGGATGGATTTGGGGGGAGAGGCGGAGCTGTAACGGAGCCCCCACGCACAGCAGGGCCGGCTCCTGCGGGAAGGGCCGACATCTGCTCAACCTCACCCCACCCCACCCCACCCCACCCCACCCCACCCCTCCCCTCCCCACCGGCTATGTGTGCATCAGTGCCTGGAGGCCTGGGGTAGGGGGGAGGAGGGAGGAGGGCAACATAGCCGTGAGACGGGTGGAGTGTCGGTCAGTAGGAGGCCCAGGGGCGAGGCTCGGGACAGCACATCGGGAAGGGGGCCCCCCAGGGGCAGGGGCTCCGTGGGCACCTGCAGGAGAGGCCTTGGCCCGGCGCCGTGTCCAGGGAGGTGGCAGGCTTGAGTGAGTGAGGGCAGAGCAGGAAGAGAGCGGGCACGACCCACAGTCCCCCCAGGTGCGTTTGGGGCCTATGTAGGGCCCTACCGGGAACCACAGGAATAACAGTGAGACCATTCTAGGAGGCCAAGGTCCTTCTGAGCCACTGAATTTGGGGAAAGATTCCAGAAGGCGTGGCCTGAGACCCGGCACCCGCACCCCAGCGGTGTGCGAGGATCAAGGGGAGGGTGCACACGCAGGCCAGGCGGTCGCTGCCAGGCAGGCAGGGGAGCATGACGGCGCAGCAGACCGGAACCGATGCCGCTCCTAGCCCAGCCTGGTGCCGACGCGCACCCCGCCTGCGCCTTGGACTCCCACGCAGCTGATACCAAGAAGGAACAAGCTCTGCACGTGCGGTAGGGCGTGGCCAGGATGTATTTAAGGGAAAAGGGACAGGTGTCTTGCAGGGGGCATGGCCTGTGCTTGGTTCGGGGGAGAATGAACGCACAGTTGTGCAAAATGCAGGGTGTCCCACCGGGGCGCCAGGTGCGTCGGGGGCAGGGAGCTGGAAGGGCCAGGTTGGGAGGGAGACCTCCCGCTGTGACCCCTGCTACCTTAGTCAACGCCTAGGTGCGGACAAGCTAAGGGTCTGTGCACAAACGCCGGCACCGGCAGCAGCAGCAGGTGGCTGCCGGCTGGAGCCGGGAGAGCCAGGGGTCTGGGGTGCACAGGGGGACGTGGGGCTCCCCCTGCCGTGGGGCCTGTCTGTCCTCGCCGTCTCCAAGCCAACGGTCCCAGCACCCATGTCCCACCAAGGAGCAGTGCCGCTGCCCCTCCCCAGGCAGGGACGGGCTGGGTGGACACAGCTCGAAGCCCCGGGTGCCCAGGTGGAAACCTCAGGGAGGTGTCAGACATGGTCAGACATGGTCCCGGAAGCGAGAAGGAAAGTGAGAGCAGAAGTCCTGCCGGCATGTCCCCGGTGAGGTCGCTGGCGTCTGGGTCAACTGCTGGGGATACGGCGGGGGGGGGGGGGGGGGGGGGGGGGGGGGGGGGGGGGGGGGGGGGGGAGGGCAGCCAGGGAGTGCTCTGAGTCTGGGCACGAGCTCGCAGCGCCCAGAAAGTTGCTATTCCCAAGCCTCTGCCGGTGTCCGCTTCGAAAGGGAGGGGGAGACAAGAATCCGTCCCCACCCAGGCCCCCGCCCACCCCGCAGCCTCAGCGTCCTTGCCCTCGCCACAGGCCTGCCCTCCTTGCGGTTCCCCAGCCTGGCCGAGCATGTCCAACCGCAGGGCATTGGCACGTGCCGTCCCCTCCTTGCACGACTGCTTCCCAGTGAGGCCTCCCTGGACCCGCCGCTCACCTGGACCCTCCCGATTCCCTCCCTCCTTGCACCCGCCACCGCTCCCTTCGCCCTCCCACCGATCTGTAGATCCGTAGCGAACAGTGACCTCCCCTGAGGGCAGGAGCTGCTGGACCCCCTGTGACGGGCACAGAGGAGGAGGTTGGGCCCCGTGTGCAAGGAACAAAAGGAGAATCCTTGGGGTGCAAGGAACAAAAGGAGAATCCTTGGGGCTCAATGTGCTGTCACTTAGGGGGGAAATATTCAGTGGTTCTGAAGCTTATCAAAGGAAGAGCCAGAGTCCAACACAGGGTGTGGAATTTAGAGGAAAAAAAAATTTTTTTAAAAGAGTCTCCTGAAAGGAGATTAAATTTGTTTTAGAGACCAGTGGAAGGGAAGCACATCTTCTTTCCTGAGGACTGACCCAAAGGGTGGGAGCCAGGGGCCACCCATTAAGCTAGGGCATGAAACCAACATAGGCTGAGAAATAGGGACAATATGAATCCTTATAACAATGTTTGAGATGCTGGATCCAGCCATTCCTGAAGCCAGAATTTTTCAGCCACATGAGCTAATCAAGTTCAATCATTCTCCAGAAAGAAGGCAAATCAACCAGGATTCTTTCCATTGCATATGACAGAAAACCCAAGTCTAACTGCCATGGTGGGCAGAATAATGCCTCCCACCCAAGACGCCCATGTCCTAATCTCTGGAACTCATGAATACGTGGCTACCTGACAAAAGGGATTTTGCAGACGTAGTTAGGGTCATGGACCTTAAGACAGGGAGAGTGTTCTGCATGATCCACGTGGCTCAGTCTCATCACGTCGACCCACAGAAGCAGAGCACTTTCTCCCGCTGGAGGCAGGGAGGGGCAGGCAGGAAAAGGGAAGTTGAAGAGATTCAAAGTGTGGGCGGGAACAACCCGCTGGGGCTGGAGGGGCCGCAGGGAAGCCCGGGAAGGAGGGGACGCAGGCGGCTGTCGGGGGCTAAGACCAGCCCCAGCCGACACCCAGCAAGGAGTGGGGACCTCAGTCCTACAACACGGAACTGAAGGCAGCCGGCGCCCCGATGAGCCTGGGCGCAGCCTCTTCCTAGAGCCTCTGGTAAAGGACTCACCCTTGTGAGACCCCAGGCTGAGGCCCCAGTTGGGTCATGCCATCCCTGGAGTCCGGACTCACAAAACCGTGACATAACAGATGAGTACTGTCTTAAACTACTAAGTTGGTGATGGTTTGGTAACAGAAAGCCAGTATTGGCTCTCTCTCTGCTCTACCTTCAGGAACGGCTGGATCCAGCAGCTTAAACATTTTCATCAGGGCTTGATTTCTGTGTTTCCTCCACCTCGCTACCTCCTAAACTGCTATCATGGTCAGGCTCCATGGGGTTGCCCTGGCAACTTCAGGCTCTAACCCCCCACAGGTTAAAGATCACAGAAAAGGGGCCCTGCTTCTCTCCCGGCCTCCCTAGCACAAGCCTCATTGTACCTCACTGGCTGTAACTGAGCCCTGTGCCCATTCCTGAACCAATCACCGAGGCCAGTGGCATGCAATGCTCGTATTAGCCAGGCCTGAGTCAAAAGCCCCAGCCCCGCCCCATGGGGCAGGGGAGGATCTGGACCCACCCAAGCCCCAGGGCCCGGGAGCGGGGCAAGGATGCCCCCGACCTGCACACATCACAGCGAGTCTGGTGAGCGGCCAGAGCGGCCACCTGCTCAAAGGGGCTTGCGGGAGGTCCATTCTGGAAGAGATTTGCCTTGTTTTACTCTCCGCAGGGTGACCTGGGTGGAGAAGCACCCCTCCCCCAGCCCCCAGCCCAGCAGGCGGCCCCGCAAATGACTCAGAACCTCCAGAAACCCCCAGGCGGCCCCCCGCAAATGACTCAGAACCTCCAGAAACCCCCAGCCGGAGCCCCGGCCATGGTCCCCTGCCCCCGGGCCGCTAAGGAGCAGGGAAGCCTTCTGCCGCTCAGACAGGCTTTATTGGGACACAGTAAATAAACTGGTATTTATACCACGGCCCCACAGGGGGGCCTCTTGGTTATGAGGCAAATATGGTCAAAACTGAATTCTGCAGCCCTTGGAGGAGAGCGAGGCTGTCCCAAGAGGACCCCGGGGGCGGGGGGCCTCACCTCCCGCCCACCCCTGTCTTTGAACGCTCCCAAGGACTCCCAAAGGCAGAGGCAGGGAGCAAGGTCTCGGGTCTACCATCCACATGGCAGCCAGCAAGGCCTCCAAACACCCAGGCAGTTCACATGCTCCTCTGCTCAAAGCCCTCCAGTGGCTTCTCCTTTTGTGCAGGAAATTAAACCCACACTTCCTCCCCCGGCCGCAAGGCCCTGTGTGATCTGCCCCAGCTTCCCTCTGACCTCTCCCACCGCCCTCCCCTCCAGCCTCGGTGGACGCCTCTCTGCTCCTCCAATGCACCAAGCAGGGCCCTGCCCCGGGGCCTTTGCACCTGCTGCTGCCCCGGCTTCATCCTCTCGCCTCGCACATCACAGCCTGTCCCCTTGCCTCCTTCCGGCCATCGTTCTAGCGTCTCTGCCCCAGCGAGGCCTTCCCTGAACCCTCTGTGAACTAGAAACAGGCGCCTCCTCTGCTCTCTGTCCCATCCACTGCCTTGCCTCCCTGCCCAGCCCTTGTCACCGTCTGACGCACAATTCTGAGTTCCTTGTTCAGGGGAACAGTATGCTCCTGGAGGATGGGGACGGTCTGTTTTGTCCTGGCTGTGTCCCCAGCCCCAGAACAGGGTTGGCACATTGCACATGCTCAGTAGACATCAGTTATGCTCCTTCCTAACAGTTTCCAAGACGTGGCCCCTCTGCAGCACCTCTGAGTGACTCCTGGGCGGGTGTCCTGGGGCTGACCAGGGCATCGCTGACACTCCTCCTGGCCAGCGGTTTAAAAAGGAGCCATTGCTGTCCCCAGCCCAGTCCCCTGCCTTTCCTGCCCACTGTCCCCTGGGCCGGCTCTGGAGATGTGAGGGGACAGTGATGCCACCATCCCAAGAATAACCGTGCAAACCCTGTCTGCAGGAAGTGGGCCCAAACCACCTGTCCCTCTGAGACACCAGCCAAGGCGGGAAGTTTTTCCAAAAATTGCTCTCTGTTCACTGACTACATGCTGGGTTTCCACTAGGGGCTGGGGGTTCCCAGGGAGCAGAAGGTGGCAAAGACCAGAGAGACAGGGTCAGCAGATCATGCCAGAAGCCCAGCAGAGGGAAGAATTAATTCTGAGAACAAAATTTCGGGAAAATTTTCTGGAAATGGTGCATTTGAGCCAAGCCCCCAAAGGTAGACTTATAAGACATTCTACGACATTTGTGTATTTTTTACTCAATTCAGAAGCTTCTTCCCTATGTCTCACTGTCATCTGTTTCGGTTATCTACTGCTACAAAACAAACTGCTGTAGAATTTAATGGCTTAAAACAATAACCATTTTATTATTGCTCATGATTCTGTGGGATGGCTGGGCTCAGCAGGGCGGTTCTTCTCCTCACAGTGTTGGCCGTCGTCTGGGGGCTCCACTGAGCTGGGGCACACGAAACAGTGCACTCCCACGGCTGGTGCCTGTGCAGGGAGGGAGGGAAGGCTGGGTCCTTTTCTCATTCCAGGTAGGCTTGGGGCCTAGTTCCTCTCTGCATGGCCTCTCCAGGTGGTCTCTCTGCAGGATCTCTCCATAGGGCAGCTGGACTTTCATAAGGTGGTTTAGGGCTCCCAACAGGTGGAAGCAGAAGCTTCTAGGCCTTCTTAAGGGTCAGGCCGAGAACAGGCACACCACCATTTCCACTGTGAGCATCAGTCACAGGCCAGCAGGTCCAGGAGAGGGGACCTAGACTTCTCCTTTCGATGGGTGGAGTGACAACGAATGTACGGGCGTCTTTAGTCCAGCACACCACGCTTCACATCTCAGCCTGAGGGCACCTCCTCAGGGAAGCCTTCCCTAGCCCTCGGGTCCAGTAGGGGGTCTCTGCCATGGTCACTTGAGTTCCTTTCCTTCAGAGCGTGTCTTCCTTGGTAGGATTCATCCACCAGTATGATTACTGGTGGACCACCCCTTGCACAACTCAGGGGCCCCATTCACTCCGTCTTCCACGTGAATTTTGTCCCCAGAGCACCCCCAGCCGCTCAAATGCTGCCCGGGGGTTGTGCCAGGTTGCAGCCCCAGCTGCCACTAACGTCTGTCTCCCTGACCGGCCTGTGTGCTCCATAAGAGCAGAAACTCTGGCTACTGCCCATGGGGTCCCAAGTCAGGGCTCACCTCCTCTTTCTCAGATGAGTCACCTGCTGTAGTATCACACAACTCGCACGAAGCTTTACGGCTTATAAATCAACCTGTCATCTTATGGGACCCTCCCAGCAGCCCTGTAGCAACCAGAGCCAGTGTCACCGCCCCTCACTTCACAGGTGCGCAGCCCGAGGCTGGGAGAGGAAACCTGTCGTCTCACAGGCCCCCACAGGGGGACTACGCAGGATCCTGCTGGCTACAAACAACAAAAGTCCCAGCCAGAAGTGATGAGATGAGCCAACTGTATCATTTTCCTTAGTGCAAACACAGGCTGGAGGCGGCAGTTCCGGGGCAGGCCGATGCCAGGGCTAGGAGATGTCATCACAGACCCAGACTCACTGCTCTGCTCTGGCTTTTCCACGAGTCACCTTCGTCCTCTGGCTTGTCCCCTCATGGTCACAAAGTGGCTGCTGTTGCTTCAGGGGCCACAGCTTGACCTGACACTGTCCAGGGGAGGAAGAGAGGCCTGTGTTCAGTTTTCCCTGGTAGGGAGTCCTGTCACAGAGTCCGCCAGCAGCCTTTGCCAGCGTCTCAGTGGCCCAGCACTGTCACGTGTCCTCCCTGCCCAAGCCCATGCCAGGAAAGCAAGTAACTGGCTTAGGCCACTCAGCCCACCCCCTGGTCCCTGAGCAAAACTGGGGTTCTCTGGCGGGCAAGGAGGAGATGGAATGGTCACAGGTGAGCATCTGCACCTGTGCAGTGGCTTACCTCGAATTCAGAGCCAGGCCACCGGAATCTGAGTCTGGTGGTCTCTACCTTTTAAGCCCCCTGCAAACGAGGGGCTGGCGAAGAAGGTGTGTTCTGCAGGCAGAGCAGAACTCACCCCGCAGCCGGCAGACCAGGTGCCAAAACTGCCCCCAGAGCCTGGCCGAGTTTTGGGTCGAGTTTGGAGGCTCACCCTAACACGCAAACAGGTGGGGGCAGAGGTGAGTTGCGCCCCACGGCGACAGCTGGGCACAAACTAGAAGAGGCGGCTCTTTGTCCTCCTGTGTACTCGTGCTTTCCCGCATTCAGCAAACAGATATTGGGAGCCTTTTATGTGCAAAGCGCTGCGCTAGGTTCACACAGCTGGGAGCGAGACCCACCAGTCCTGCCCAAGACACTGTCCTCGCCGTCATGCTGGCTTTGGTGGCCTCATCAGCAGAGGAGTAACACCCCCCAGCACCCCCCAGAGCAGGAGCGGAGGAAGCGCCTGGGGCCGCTTTGGGGGCCGGGCGGAAGGCTGCCAGCCTTTTGCCAGCATCAGGGCTGCTGCGCTGCCGTCCTGGCCTGCCGTCCTGAGCAAGCGCCCTCTCTGCTCACCCGCCCTTTGTGTGGGGTGGGTCCCCCTGCGTCCCCACCCCCCAGTTCTGGGGATCTCAGGGACCCCCTAGACCAGCGTCAACACCAGCAACACCCCCTTGCCGGCTGGCTCTAACCCCGGCCAGACTTGACAACCCGTCCAAACCACAGACCGTCTACAGTGACCTCGAGAAGCGTCCACGCGGCCCACCCCAGAGCAATCCCTGTTGTCGGGGCTCCAGCCTGGCCGCGCCTGGAGCGTGGCTCAGGGAGCTGCTAGGAACCGCCCTGCCCAGCCCCACCGGGGCCCGGTCTCTGGGAGGGCCTGGCGTGGGTGTTTTTCTAGGTGTTTCTTGATGATTCTCACGTGAAACCCAGCCTAAGACTAAGCCGCTGTGCTTAGTTTAATTTTTGTTTCCACCTGTCTGTTTTTCCTTTGTTTTTCTATTTAGTTTCTTCAGCAAACGGACTCTGCGGTTGCGCGAGGAGTTCACCTTTGTCCTCCTTTTAGGGTTTCGATGGGTCAGTGTAAAAACACTTTTCGTTAATCCCCTGGTCAGCGTAGGGGCGGGGGCTCTTAACTCCTCCCCGAGGAGAGCACGGGGCTGACTTTCAGGATAACTTAAACCTATTTGAAAGAATAACACTCAACGTAAATCAAAGCACAAAAACAAGATGCCGCTTCGAACCGGGAAGGCGCCGTTGGGAGGAGAGAGGATGAGGCCGGGGCTGGGGGAGGCGCCTTAGCCAGGAGGTCCCAGGAGGCATCTCCGAGGGCGACAGGTGAGCCGGGGTTAAAGGGCAACTGGGGCAGAGCTGCTCTCCCTGTCTCTGACTCTCGGGATCAGAGAGGTGGCACGTCCAGTCCACCCAGCAGTGGAGGTGGCAGCAAAGAATTGGGATTTCACTCCAGGGCAGCAGGGACTCACGGGGCTCTTTTTGTTCGTTTGCCAGGAAAGGCGCGTTCTGAGTTCCATTCGCGAAGATGGAGCGGGCTCCCCCAGACGGGGGCCTGGAGGGGCGCGACGCCGGCTGGACCCCCACGCTCAGGCTGTGAGAAACTCGGCGGTGGGGGCGCGTCGGTGGCCCTGCCGGGCAGGGGCTGGAGCGTGTGCACCAAAGGTAACAGAGGATGACCCAGCGGCGGACTTCGTGCCCGGGTTCTGTCTCAGCTGTGGCAGCACAGAGCCGCGGCGTCCCGAGGGACAGCCGCCTGTGTCCTGCTGTTGCCGACACCGGCCTGCTCCCCCCACCCTGGTTCATGCACATACGTAGATTATTTTAATGCATTTCCTTTAAACAGTATTAGATTTATAATTTGGACAAAAAACATTTATTTTTAATTTCCCTAAACGTGCCCCCATCCCTGGGGCAGGGAGGCCGGCAGGAGGCGCCTGGGAACCTCCGAGCTGTTTCGGATATGCCCGGGGGATGGGCTGGGGGCTCGGCCGTCTGGGGGCTGTGCACACCCCTGTGCCACCGGGGGGCGGGGACAGGCAGGGCCGGGACTGATAAGCACAGACCGCACTTATCAGCCACTGGGGAGGCCCAGGAGGTATCTGGAGGGCCAGGTGCCAGCCCCAGGCTGTGCCCCGTGTGACACCCCGCCTGGGACACACTGGGCAGCTGCCCTGGTGGCCTCGCTGCGTCTGGATGGTCCCCAACCTATGGCCTGGGGAGTCCTGGTGGTTATGGTGTTTACGTGTGACTCAGCAGCCAGGGCAGGGACACACGGAGGACACGCCCTGTTGGTTTGGGGGTAGGGAGGTGGAAGATGGGGTGGTGGCCCGAGCCTGGTCCTCAAACAGAGATTCCACATTGGGGGCGAGTGTGCTGACCCCAGGATCTGCCATTCCCCGGCTCTCTGGCCATGGGCGGGTGGCTACATCTTCTCAGCCTTGGTTTTCCCATCTGTGAATCAGGCACAGCCAACCTCCCACAGCTTGCTGGGAGGGTTCAGGGAGATAACAGACGTACAGCCATGGTAAATTCCAACGAACCTTAGTTGTCACGCGTTCTGGGAGCCTGAGAACAACCTCAGCTCCAGAGGTGACAGACTGAGCATCCTCCCCGCGCCTATCCACCTGCCAGCTCCAAGGGTGACAGCTCGGAGGCACCTGGCCCCGAGCAAGCCCTGCGCCGGGCGCCCTGGCCACGCTGCCCTGCCCTCCGCCCCCGCGCTTCCTTGAAGGAGAGCAGGAGCTGCCCGCAGGGCTCAGAGGACCCGGGAGCAGCAAGTGCCCGGCCCGCACTGCAGTGTGACACTCACGCCGTCCCAGCTGGGTGTGCAAACGCACGAGCAGCGGTTTATTTTGGAGGTGGCCCCGGGACGGGCGTCCGGGATTGAGGACGTGGATGAAGAGAGGGGCATGTGATGGAGCCAGTCATCGCCGTCCATGGGGACTCAGGGGCCAGCGCAGGGCAGGCCCGCTCATGGCCGGGCAGCCGGGCGTTTGCCCCGAGCTCTCCGCCAGGGGCTCGGGCAAGGGGGCGCCACCCTCAGTGTGTGGACAGGGACCCCCCGTGGGTGACTGAGACCATCTGTGCAAAGCGCCTGACCCGCAGTCAGCTGCCGCAGATGTGGCAGCCGCCGGCCTCGGCGCTCTGACTCCTGCTGCCGTGACTCGTGGCCGTGGCCCGAGTCCTGCGCCCTCAGCCCGGGCCTCTCTCTGCTCAGCTCGGGTGACTTGGAAATGCGCTCTCAACCCCGGGACGCAGGAAGACGTTTTCCAGGCCCACGGCCTTACCCCAAGGCCTGTCCCAGAGGCTGCCAGCGGCCGATAGCGACAGGAAACTCGCTGGCCACAAGTGGCCTTCCCGATAACCCTGGCAGCACCCACACCTCCCCTCCCGGCCCCCAGGCCCTTATCGGTGGCAGCAAATGTCTCCTCCTGGGACACTCCCCTCCCCGAGCCTCTCCAGTGTTGGCAAGCCGGCGCAGGCCCTGGGAAGAAGAGCAAACCGGCAGAGCCTCACCCGGCGCCCGGCTCCCTGCGCAGAGGCTGTTCGCAAATCTCAAGTCAAAGTAAATTGGAAACAGCCCGAGAATACCCCTTGGGTACCCCCAGGGACAGGGCAGGGAAGGTAGCCCCAGGTCCACCCCACACCCCTCCCCCATCAGGGTGACCCCCGTCTGTCTTCAAAGTCAAAGGTTGACCTTATGGAGTTGTCCCTGCGCTCTGGGGTCAGACCCAACTGGCCCCAGGTCTTCCTGGCTGTGTGGCCTCGGGCAAGTCGCTTTGCCTCTCTGTGCAGCTGTTTCCTCCTCTGTGGGGTGGGGAGGCGACCCTTGGCATTGGGAGGTGGTGGCAGGCTCTGCCCAACGACCCTTCTGCCCTTGCCCTGCGAGGCCGCTCTTCTCCCCGGGTGTCCCTCTGCCTGTCCCATGTGGGCACGGCGGTGACTCTGGTCTCTGTCCCCCGAGCCCAGCCTCTGCCGGCTCAGATCTGCCCAGCACGCTCCAACCTGCGAGGATGGGCCTCCGACTGTGCTGGTGGGTCCTGGGGCTCGTCCTTTGCCGGAAATCTCTCGGGTGGCTGGATCAAGTTCAGACTACTTGCAGCAGGCCTCAGTTTCCCAGCTGAGTGGCCGGCACAGCACCCGTGCGGGATCGGCAGGAAACAAGGCAGACAGCCCCCGCCCTCCTGGAGTTGACGTTCCAACAGGGGAGGGACGGGGACAGATGAGGACGAAGATGAACGGACGCCGCAGGAGGTGGTCAGCTAGAGGCTCCCGACAGTGGGAACAGCAAGTGCAAAGGCCCTGAGGTGGCTGTGCCCAAGGGACAGCGGGGAGGCTGGAGCCAAGTGGGTGAGGAGTCGGGTAGGGGCCCCAGGGCCCCAGTGACAACTTCGGCTTTATCTTCCAGGACAATGGGGAGCCACAGAAGGCGCTGAGCTGCGGAGGTGTGACCTCCCTGTGTGAACGGGTGCCCTGGCGGCGCGTGGTGGTGGCTGCAGGAGGAAGTCGGCAGAAGCAGCGAGGCCACGGGGAGGTGCAGGTGAGAGGGTGGGTGGGGCTGGGCCACAGGAGGGGGATTCCAGACAGGCTTAGGGCACGGAATCTTCTGGACCTGTTGAGTCCAATGTGGGGTGAGGGGAGGAGCGGAGTTCAGGGCAACTCCGAGTCCCTGGCGTGGCTGCTGCGTGGGTCAGGGAGGGCGACGGGGACTGACCACCTGTCTGTGGGCCAAGCTCTGCCCTGGGGTCGGGGAGGACAGGCCCGAAGGAGCCCAGGCCACAGCCTCCTTGGCAGGAACGCCCGCTCCACTCCCCGCCACACCAGCAGCCCCTTCGCCCTGGCGCCCGCTGCCCCTTGGGGCCTCCCCCACCTGTGGCATCCTCCCTTCCCCTCCCCGGCCCGGCGCTTCCTCCGGGCCCCACGGCTCCCTGGGCCGCCCCTCAACAGCCTGGACCACACCGTGCAGGGCTTGCCGGGCGGCGTCCCCGTGAACCGCTGTCCCTCCACAGACCATGCGCTCCACGTCGTTGTCCCCAGGGCCCGTGTCCCCGGCTCCAGCCCCATCACCTCCCTAAACTCATCCCTGGCCACTTCCCCCTCACCGCCCCCTCCCCAGCCACACTGTGGACCCCCTCCCTGCCTCCAGGCCCGGGTGCCTGCCGTTCCGGCTGCTCTGCACGGTCTCCCCACGGGGCTGCTCTGCCGTCGCCCCTGCTAGATCATAAACCCTCACGGGCACGCTGTGCCTGATTGTCCCTGACCAGCGCCAGGGCTTTGCATGGACGGGCACATTTCTAGGAAGGAATAAATGGGCACGCGAGCAGGCGTGGCGTATCAGCTCAGCATCACCGTCTCCCCTGGACCCGTGACTTCCCCAGCTCCAGGTTCTGGGGGATGTTGGGACTATCTCCGCGTGGGGGTCATCCAACCCCAGGCCAAGAACCTTTTTGATTTCGCTATTTATGCCCACCTGTCCAGGCTGCCAGCACCCTGGGGCAGCTGTCCTGGACGCCTGCTCTCGTACCGGCTCAGCAGCCCCTACTCGGGGGTTTCTGGGGTGCCCCTTCCTTTTAGGGAACTGCCCCCCGACTCTATGGACTCCTGGTGGAGCCTCCGATCACTGTCCCCTGCCCCCCAGCCATGGCTGCAAGGCCCTGTTCTGAGAAGTCCCCTGAGCGTGGCAGACGGCTGCCCGGGACGTACGCGGTGGCCCGTCTTCCCTGACGCCGGCAGCTGGTAACAGGGCTGCCGCTCCAGCCACGCGGGGTGGGTGCCCACGGCTCCTACTTGAGAGAAAACTATAGACCATCTATTTCTTTAAAGAAAACAAGTTTTATTTTTATAATCAGAACAATTCTAATAAAAATATTATTATAATATTAGCTACCTTTATTTCCTGGGCCTCGACTCTACCAGGCGTGCCGAGGAGCGCCTGCGCGTCCGCTCCCCGAGCCTCCACTCCCTGAGGTAGGTCTGAAGGAACCCCGGCCGCCCTGGCGGGAGCCCCCACTGTTGGAACTTGCTGCCCCCGCACCCCACCAACTCCCAAGGAGGCAGGGGCGCGTCTCGGGCCGGTATTCAGCAGGCGGCAACAGGAGGGACAGGGGTGGCCGGTGCTGCACTCCGAAGCCCCACGGCAGGGCTGAGGGTCCCCATCCCACGCCAGGAGCCCTCCTGGTCTAGACCCTGAGCAGCCGGAACACCTGGGCCCACTCCCCCTACCCGAGACGACACTGTGCCCGCCTGGGGGGTGCTGAGACCAGCGCCGCCCTCCCGGCCCGCCCGCCGGCGGCAGACGCCTGTTACACAGAGACACGGTCGTCGTCTCCACGGGTGGAACCCACAAAAGCAAACTGCTCAAAGTCAAAAATAGGTTTTGGATTCTTGGTGGCGGCAGTCTCCACTGAAAAAATAGACTGAAATTCTGAAATCATCTTAGTAGCAAAACAATTATAGTAAGAAAAAAGTCGCAGTGCTTCGACTGAAAGATCTGCGGCCGGAGCCGGTGGCCCTCCTGTGTCAGGCGCCCGGCGGGCCTCGAGGAAGCCGCCACGTGCAACAAGGTAGAGAATGAGGATTCAACGAGGAGGGGTCTGCCCACACCCCCGACTGTGGCTCACAAACTGCGGACCGAGTGGCAATGAATAGTCCATCGGCTGCTTACTCCCTGGAGTAAGGCGTCTCCACTGGGACAGTCTCTGCACAGGCCCAAGGGCAGCTGGGATCTGCGGAGGGCCCGTGCCGGACCCACCTGGAGGCTGCCGAGGGGACCGGCCTGAGGACACCGGAGTGTGACAAGGGGCAGGAAAAGGTGCGGAAGAAGGCTGCGCCGTGTGCGAGGAGGAACTTCTCGAAGTCCTCCCTGGCGACATGACAGGACCCGGATTTGAAGAGACGCCATCTCCCGGCCGTCCGGGGGCACAGGCGCCGGTGGCACCCAACGCTCAGCCGGGCTGGCCGTGGGCCCATCGTGGCCTGGTGGGCCTGCCTGTTGTGCGGTGACGCTGCCACAGTCCCCAGGGCGGGGACGCCCCTCACTGCATCCTGTCGGGCTGCAGCTGCGGCGCCTGGTACTGCACGAAGGTGGTGCCCGCGGGCGCCGCGGCCGAGAGGGCCTGGGGCACGGCGGCGGGGTAGCCGTAGCCCACAAAGCTGGCGGCAGTGGCGGGGGAGGCGGCGTACGGGTACTGGTCGTAGGCGGCCGGTGGGTACTGGGTGTAGGCCGGGCTGGCTGCCGTGTACTCGATGTATGGCGAGGACAGCGACGGGACAGGTGCGGCCGGGATCACCACGCTGGGCTGCACGATGGCTTGCGGGTAGATGTAGTGCGGAGTCAACCTGCGGGGCCAGGCAGAGTCGTCAGGGCAGGCGGCGGACAATGGGACACGCAGCCAGGACCCGCCCGAGTCCCTACCTCCTCCCTGTGGGACGGGAGCGCCCAGCGGGGCCTCTGCATAGGCCACTCCTGCTGCCCGGCTCCCCCACACCCCCGCCATGCCCCCGTCACGCCCTACACCCTGCCCACCTGCCCCCCACGGCAGCAACAGCATCTGGGCCCAGTGGAAAAATAAACGTGGGACCTTTGTTTAAAAATGGTTAGAAATTTCAAGACAGTGACAGAGCATGAAACCAAGTGCCCAGGCTGCTCTTCTATGAAGCTAGCCCCGCCCCCCGACACTGGCTCACCTCCCCAACGCTTGCACCCACTGAGTGACACCAAGTGGCACCTGCACAATTTGCTCATTTGCCACAGCCGTCTGTGACTCACAGGCCGCTACTCAGGGACGTTCACCTTTCACTGCCGGCAGGCTCGGGGCTGCGGTCGGAGCTGTCTTTGCTGAGTGAATGCACGGATCACGACAGCCCTTGCCCCTGAGCAAGACGCCTCACAGGGTAGCTGGTCTGTGTCCACCCCATCGGTGGGTCCTCCCATCATCATGCTCATTACATGTGGGGCCCGTGGCTTGCCCAGGGTCCCACACAGCTGATGGGACAGACCTGTGCTCTCAGCCCCACCCACAGGCGGCCGTGGAACACGTCAGAGGCACCACTTACCGCAGGCCTGCCACGGGCTGGCCACCATGCACGCAACACACCTAACGCAGGGAACAACTCCTCTGTGCCTCAGAGGGGACACCAAGGCTCAGGAAGGCTGCCCTGGTGTGGGCCTGCTCTGCCAACCAGCCGCTGGGCAGCCCTGGGCAAGCACTGAGGCTGTCTGAGCCTCTCGGAGTGTCTGTGACAGGAGCACCCACCTGGCGGCATCAGGAGATGCTGCAGAGTGTCGGGCAGGGTGACTGTGTCGGGACAAGACACCGCCCCCTGGGCATCAGGCCTGCGTGGGTACACAGGACAGGGCTGCCTATGGGCGGCTTGGAACCTCAGCTTCCTTCCACATCCGTAAGATGGCCGATCCCCGCCCTGCCCCTAGTCCCAGGAAGCTGCCCCAAGAGGAAAGGAGCAACATCCCTCCCTGGCTCTCCACGCTTGGCAGGGGCAGAAACAGGGCAGCCTTATGCAGAGCATTTTGGTACCACGACGGCCACTAAAAACACTGGCGCCCTCCCTGCAGCTGGCTCAGGATCGAAGAGGACCCCTCGCCCCAGCACCACCCACAGGATCCGACACCCCTTCAGGAAGGGAGGAGGCCCCCGGCAGCCCCCGCCTCCCCACCACACCGTTGGCAGGGAAGGCACGCAGCAGAGTGCGAAGCTGTGTGTGCAAAACCGCGACACTGCTGCCAACAATGACACTGTTTGCGCATGACATTGTTGATGCTAAAAAAGTAAAAATCAAATGTCCCTTTATACCCAGGCCAAGGACAGGTGAGGCTGAATGGCACGAAACTGCCACTTTCGTTGGTCCAAGAGAAGCTGCAGCTTTCCAGGGTGCCATGGAATGATCGCCCGGCAGGGGCTGGCGGGAGCGGCGCGTGCAGGTCTGAACGTCTGCACGAGCAAAACGGGGTCACGTGTGTCACTAAAACACAGGAACATCATTGACCCTGACTCTGCCACGGAGACCCAGGCATCCAGGGGCAAGAGCCCAAGCCCAGGTCCCGGCCGTGCCTGTCACCGGGACAAATACCTGGCCTCAGTTTCCCCATATGTGAACTAAGGATGTTGTAGGGCCTGCCAGGCTGCCCAGAAGACACAGGGAGCTCGGGACGTTGGAACTGCCCAGTGCTCAGGAGTCAAAATGACCACTGACTGATGGATAAACACAATTCGGTCTATCCATAAACAGAGTATCATTCAGCTACAAAAAGGAACTCGGCACCCACACATGCTACAACGTGGATGAACCCTGAAAACATTACACTAAGTGAAAAGGAGCGGCTCGAAAGGCTACATGTTGTTCTGAGTCCGCTTAAACGAACTGCCCACAAGGGGCACATGTATCAGAGGCTGCCAGGGGCTGGAGAAAGGGGAGTTACTGCTAACCGGTTTCCTTTAAGGGCAATGAAGTTCTGAAATTAGATTGGTGATGGTAATGCCACGGAATTGTACACATTAAAACGTGAATGTTACATGTATCTTACCTCTATAAAAACATATGTAAAAGGAACAAACCCTGACCCATTAGGATGACAGTTCATCTGTGACCCACTGCATTGAGGGCACAGTGCACAGCAGACGGGTGTGGGCAGAGCTGGGCAGTGACAGGGGCACAGGGCTCTGCTGTCTCCACGGGTCTGGCCACAAGCACCCAGGGAGCCCCGCTGGCCCGTGCTGCTGGGAGCTCCAGCACCCTCTCCACCGCTGCTCCCTTCCCGGGCAGCGGCCACCCCAGCGCAGCGCCCTGCAGCCCACAAGGCCCAGAGACCGAGGCGGTCCCCCATCAGGACCCCTCCTGCCCGGCCCTGCCTCCACCGTGAGAGCAAGACCTTGAACAGAGCTAGGCCTGGGTTCGGGTCCTGCCTCTCGCCACGTAACACCGTCCTCACGTGCCGCAGGGACGCGGCGGCGGGAGCAGACCGCGCGGCCCCGCCCGAGTGCGAAGCGCAGGCAGAGGGAGAGTAGAGACCGCGGAGGTGGGCGGGACAGACACCCCCCCCCCCCCCCCCCCGGTGCCTGGCTACGGGGTGGGGGCGTTTGGGAGAGGAAGACACAGGGGTTCTTGGTTTCCCTTTTCCCGTAGTGCCGGGTCCTGGCAACACCAAGCCCCAAACCGAGGCGGGGCTGCAACAGGCCACCATTACGGCTGCAAACAGCCTGCCACGGGGTCCAGGGCTCACCACAGCCCAGGACTGGACGGGGGCCGAAGCCTGGTCCAGCCTGGAAACCCAGGAGGTGCCCGCCTCCCCTGTGCGCACATGTGGCCCTGGCAGCTGTGCACCCTCCCCTGCGCCCCGACACACGCAGGGCCACCCAGCTGACTCTGCCAGAGACTCAGGGATCCAGGGGCAAGAACCTGAGTCCAGGTCCTGGCCGTGCCTGTCACAAAGACAATCACCTGGCCTCTCTGACCTCAGTTTCCCCATACATGAACTAAGGACGCTCAGGGCTGCCAGGCTGCCCTGAGAAGACAGGGAGCTCGGGACGCTGAGAACCACCCGGCGCTCAGCGGGCTGCCGGCGAGTCACACAGACAAACACGCCCCACGCTTGGCAAAACTCTCGGGGAGAGATGACTGGCCTCACCCCAGGAGGGCTCATCTTCTGAGCACAAAGGCACTTCCGAAAATAATAACGAAAAAGGCAAATGAGCCCATTTCACTTTTTCTGCTCTCCAGGGGCCTGCCCACCGCGCGGAGACAGATGTGCAGCTGCCGGCAGCCTGGCTGTGTGCAGGGGCCTTGTGTGCGGGGCCCTGGCCCCGAGGGGGAGGGCCGGGTCCTGGGGGCCATGCAGGTTTTCTGGGGCCCGTCAGAAAAGCCAGGTGAGACAGGGGGCGGCCGGCCACAGGAAGCAGGAGGGGCTCTGTCTGCGGACGCCGCCAGGCCCGGGGACCGCACCTCCACGTGAACTGGTCCCAACCCCAAGTCCTGCCCTTCTCCCCACCAGTGCCCTCCACGTCCTCAGGCCCAAAGCTCTGGAATCTTCTTGAACTCCTCTTTTCTTCACAAATACTTTAAAATACGTGTCCAGAATCCCATGTCTCCCAGGGCTCCTGGCCCAGGCGGCACCGCCACCCCGCACCTGGGTTACTGGGCAGCCCCAAGGTCTCCGCCCTCCTCGCCAGCCCCGGCAGGCCAGGCCCCCGCAGCCAGACACAGAAACGCCCTGAAAACAGAGATGCAAGTCAACCGTCCCTGCTCCACTCAGCCTGCCACGGCCCGGCACCCAGAGCAAGGCCCCAATGCTCCCCTGGGGCACCAGGGTGCTCCCTGAGGCCACCCTGCTGGGCCCCACCCCGCCCCACCCCACTGTTCCAGGCCTCCTCCCCCTCCCCCACCCCACAGCTCTCGTGGCCACCTGAGGCACGACTGTTCCCTTTCTGGTCTGTCCCCCTCGTCACCACCTCATCGTGGGAGGCGCTGGGATCACGAGGCGGGACAGGGTCTCCTCTCACTCCCTGGCATCCCTGGCCTGGCACAAAGAAAGTATCTGCCGGGTGAAGTGACACCTCCCTCCTTCCACCCACACGGGAGGGGCTGGGAGAAAGGCCCGGATGCCGCAGCACCCTGCAGAGCACCCATCACTGTCCACAGGACAGGTGGGGAAACTGAGGCTGGACAAGGAAAGGTCAGACCTGTGCCTCAGCCCCTGCCTGTGGTCAGGCCCTGGCCTCTTGGCCGAGGCTTCCAGAAGAGGCTGCCCAGCAGAAGGGGATCCTGCCAGGGCGAGTGGGGCCTGGGTGAGGACTCGTCCTCAAGAGGAACCCAACGACCGCCCAAGGCTGGTTTCTGTTACTGCGCCGCGACAAACAACAGGTGCAGCACGGCTGCCTGCCCAGCGGGAGGGCCACGGCGCCAGCCCACGCCTCGCTCCAGACAAGCTGCCAAACAGGAAGCCACAGTGGGGGGCAGGCAGGGCTGCCATAAGAGACACCCCAAGGGTGAAAACACAACACCACGGGGGTGGGGGGCCCACCAGCCTCCCCCAGCCCCCATGGCCTCTGACCTCACCCCGTGACGCCATCACTTGCTGTCCCTGGGCCCAGATCACTCTCCCCCGGGTGCCCACGGGGCCAACTTCCTCACTCCTCAGAGGGGCCTTCCCCCAACACACATGCACACACACGTGTACACACGCCAGCTCCTGCAAGCCCCTTCCCTGGCTTTATTTTCCCACTTTGAATTATAAAATAATAGACTCCCAAGAAGTTGCAAAAACTGGCCGGGTGCAGTGGCTCACGCCTGTAATCCTAGCACTCTGGGAGGCCAAGGTGGGCGGATCGTTTGAGCTCAGGAGTTCGAGACCAGCCTGAGCAAGAGCAAGACCCTGTCTCTACTAAAAATAGAAGAAATTAATTGGCCAACTAAAAATATCAGCCAGGCATGGTGGTGCATGCCTGTAGTCCCAGCTACTTGGGAGGCTGAGGCAGGAGGATCGCTTAAGCCCAGGAGTCTGAGGTTGCTGTGAGCTAGGCTGACGCCACAGCACTCTAGCCTAGGCAACAGAGTGAGACTCTGTCTCAAGAAAAAAAAAAGAAGTTGCAAAAACATCACAGAGAGGTCTCCTGTACCCTTCCCCCACCGTCCCCCAAGGGTGACATCTCATGTGACCAAGCACGTCATCAAAACCAGGAAACAGACCTGGCCACAGTGCTACGAACGACACTCTAGGCCTCCGTCAGACCGCACCATCTTGTGCAGGTACGGTCGTACGTCCTGTGCGATTCTGTGACACCCTGCCACACGCAGACGCACCCACCCGCCACCACACTCAAGACGCAGGACTGCTCGGTCTCCACAAAGGCACCCCCGGCCGGCTTCCTGTTCAACCACACTTGTCACAGCCAGGGCCCACGGCACAGACGGGACGTGAGCGCCCTGGTGGCTGTGTCTCATGCAAAGTAGCCCAGGCACAGCGCCTGGCACACAGCAGGCGCTCGATGACACTTGAAGAAGGAACGTTTCTGGGGGCAGCTCTGTACATTCTCCCAGCCTGCTGCGTTCCACACGCCCAGGGAGACACACGTCCCCCAACGTCTCCTTCCCTGGACCCTCCTCTCGCCCGGGGACAGGGTCACCCTGCTCGGGCCCCCGACGCGCACACACCACGGCCCGGTGGCGGCGAGCTGTCTCAGCACGGGCAGCAGGCCCTCCCCCGCAGGATGCGGGCGTCCTGAACTACACACTGAGTGGGCCGTGCGCGTGCCTGGGAGGGTCCAGCGCTGTCAACCACTGGGGCTCTCACGCCGATGCATCCAAGAGCTGTCACGTGGCCAGAGGGAGGCACTGGATCCTCATGGAAGGGACAAGGGCCTCGGAGGCCCCCAGCTCAGGCCCCGGCCCTGGCCCCGGCCCCGGCCGTGCGAGCTTAGGCCAAGCCTCTCCATTGCCCCGGGCCTGGCTTTGCAGACGGACAGTCACCAGCCCCGTAGCGGGAGACGCCTCACTGACCTCCGGGCCCATAGGCTCCACACTCGTGAGCTCCCTCAGTCCTCAGCTCGGCCCGTGGAGGAGGCCCTGTCACTGTCCCCACGGCACGGATGGGCACGAGCCCTTGCTCCAGCTCACAGCACGCCCGATGTGCAGCCCCGAGACCCTGTCCTGTTGTCTCAGGCCCTGGAGCCTGATCCCATGCCTGGCGCGGAGCGAGGCTCTCCGGGAACGGGCGTCAGGCCCGCAGCAGCTCCCTGAGGACAAGCAGAGGGTGGGACCTGCACACAGCAACAGCTGACCCACGGACAGAGCCAAGTGCAGCCAGGCCCACGGGTGGACAGACACCCCCAACACCAGGAGGCCCTTCCAGGCCAGACCAACACTGGCTGGACCCGAACCCTCTCCGAGCCCTGCGCCTGCCCTGCCGCGCGCCCCACTCACTGGCAGACGCTCGGCTGGCGGCCTACAGCCGCAAGGGTCAGCTTCTACGGTTATCTCGCGCTCGCCACGCGGAGAGGAAGGCTTCCCCAAACCCTGGCCCGCCCTCCCCACTGATGCAGCTGGGTGACAGAAATGCCAGGCTGAGTTAGGTCCTGAAAGAGCCCGGCCAACTTGAGAAAAACACAGATACAAGCAGAGAAATCCAAGCAATCAACACAGCGCAGCAGCTCCTTGGCGAACCTTTCTAAGCTGACATTCATGACCCAGCCAGGCAGAGCTTCTGCCGTGGTCTTGCCTGAAAGCCATGGAATCTTTAGAAGTGTCCAAGGCCTGTAGCCGGGGCCAATCTGGAAGAGCACGGCCAGGCAGGAGAGGGGTTAACTGGGACAGCCCTCAGCTGCCCGGCTCCCACCACGCCCTCGGCCAACGGCAGGCCGGGCCTCGCTGCCAGCCCGGGGCTGACAAAACTGACCGCTGAGTCAGGCCCGGCTGTGCTCCCGGGGCCTGATTGTTTGCAAAGACAAAAGGGACGCTGACGGCCCAACTCTGCAGCCTGGCCAGGCGGGAGCTGGGGGCAGACAGCTGACCCAGAGCTACACCCAGGGGCCCTCCGGCCACCCCGGACCTCAGCAAGGCCCGGGCAGCGGTGGGAGGTGGCACAATTCTCAGAGGCCTCCGTTCGGCGCTCATAGGAGACGAAGAGTGGACTGTCCCTCTGACCCCTTGCCCGTTTGGGTCTCCACCCCCTGGCAACCAACAAATAGAGCTTGTGGCCTCTTCCTCGTCACACGTATTAAATGGCCAGCCAGTGGATTCAGTTACAAAACACTGTCGCCTGAAGGCGGGCGCACACAGCAGCGGTATCTGGGACCGGCCCCCGACTCCCCTCGGCCAGGCGGCACTCATGGGACTCTGGGACAACCAGGGGAAAGGTCGGGCCCTTCCCACCCTCCTCGCCAAGAACGCAGCGGCTGAGAGCAGGGTGCGAATCTCCTCCTGGATGCTTCCTGCCTCGCCCCTGGACAGGTTGTTCACCTTTCTTTGCCTCAGTTTCCTCACCTATAAAGGGAAAGTATCAGTCCCAACCTCAGAGGCCTGTTGGGAGGATGGAAGGAGGCGCACGGGGAGCACGGAGCGCCCAGCCCACGTGCCATTATTCCCAGGTGGTTATTCCCATTCTCGGGGAAACTACGGAGAACGCCACTTGCCAGGAGGGACCTAGCTGGTAAGTGGCAAAGTCTGGATTTGAACCCAGGGCTGCAGGCTCCGGAGGCCAAGCACTGGCAGTTGCTAGAGTGCCAGAGGCAGCTGAAATGGATCAGAGCAAGCCCAGACGCTGGTGGGGATGGCCCCGTCACACTGTGCGGGGGAAGAGAGCTGCACGCACCAGAAACTCTCCCCTCATCTCTAGGCAGCGGCCGGACCCAGCCCTTGCCCCAGGACACCTGGCATGGACCTGTGGTGAAGGCAGGAAGGCCGGTGTGTCCCCAAACACCTTCTGAGACATTTACGAAACAGACCCCAGGCTGAGAAAAATGCTCAGAGCCACCAAGCCCCCAACGCCCTCCACACTTCCTCCCCGGACAGAGATGCCCGAATGGGAGCTGAGCTGCCCGGCCACCCACACAGGCCAGGAGGGCCCAGGCCACATCCCGACCCCACAGCCGGCGGCTCCTGCTGCTGCTGAGCACACGCACGTCCACCAAACCTCAAGGGAGCCATCGCGGAGCCCGAGCCACCTCTCAGGACAAGTGCACCCAAACAGCAGCCATGCCAGCCCTCCTGGTGACCTGACTGATCTGCTCGTCAGCCCGTGAGCCGGGCCCCAGCCTGTTCCACGGGAGCCTCTGTCCACACTGCCCCAGTGGGGCAGGGCACTCCTCACGCTGTGTGGCCCCCACGGGGTTAGGATGTGCATGTACACACACACTCAATTTGAGCCACTCGATCTGGAGGCCGGGATTTGAGTCTGAGAGCGCAAGAGGTGACAACGATCTGAAAGGGGTGGCCTGTCTCAGACCTGCTCTCCCCACTCCTCGCACTGGGGCAAATGGCCCACACTGCTGGGAAAACAGACTGCATGGCAAGGTCCCTTGTGTCCCTGAAGTATGTGTGTCCTCCAAGCAGCTGCCAGGCCTTATCAGATACTTGAAAACACAGGCAGGGAGGTGGGAGGTTTGGGGACAGAGAATGACGGGACATGCTGCTCCCAAGGGAGTCAGACAAAGCCCACAGGCTGGTCACTCAGACCCACGACACCTGGCTCTGATCACATCTTACCTGCAGCAGTTCACAAACACCAGACCCTGGCTGCCACCGTCTGCCCGGCACTGGAGCAGGTCAGGGGTGCCAGGGAAGAGCCTGGCCCGCGGTCCTAAGAGCACCAGCGCGGGCTTTGAGCGCGCCTGCCTGCTCCAGGCCCACCCCGAGCCCCCGCTCACGGAACTCAGACGTGCTGCTACCTCCCCCATCTTAGAAGTGAAGAAACTGAGGCACAGATGGCTCTGTCAGCTGCCTAAGACCACACAACTCGTAAGGGGGCCAGGGCCTGCACTCAGGCGGGCAGGCCCCGAGGCCCGGCTCCCCTCCCCGCGGTGTGGCCTGTGAGGGGGGAGAAATGCACGCCGCCTTCTCGTTCTCCCGCCGTAAAGGCAAGCCCGTTTCTGAAAACTGCCCCCCCCCCCCAGACCCAGCCGCTGCCCAAGGCCCGCCTCACCTCAGCTCCAAGGACCGCCACCCACGGCCACTCACCCGTAAGTCCGCTGGATCAAGGTGGGGTGCAGCTGCTGCACACCGATGGCAAAGCCTAAAACGAGAGAGTGGTCAGGGACCTGGCCTGGCCGCAGGGACGATGTCCCCAGGGGCCCAAGCTTGGGGAAGCAGAACGCCAAAGGCCACACATCTCCAGTCAAAAGGGATGACCAGCTTCCTCTCCCCTCCTAGGCCACCCCTCCTGGTGCCCTAAGGCACCAGCTGAAGGGGGCCAAGGGACCCAGGTGGCAGCAGCCTCCTGGTGCCGATGCTCCCACCCCCGCAGGCCTGGGGCGACGTCCTCCCTCCCTTCCTCCAGGACAGCTGACGGACCCTCCCCACCCATCCCAGGGGCCACACGCTGCTGGGAAGAGGTCTGGCACCCACTCTGGGGCACGACTGCCCTGTGACGGCTCTGCAGGCCCATGACAGCCGACTGCCACTCCTCGGGGTGGCAGGGCCTTTTCCCACCCAACAGATACTGAGGCCGAATATAGAAACCGAGAAGAGCCCTGGGAGGAAAGCACGAGCTCTCACCCGTCTGGAGGCTGCGAGGCTTGGCGCCCAAATATGCTAGGTTGACGTTGGCTTTGCGGCCGTCGATGACGGGGTTGGGGTCCTTGCACGCCCTGTCAGCCGCCGCGCGGTCCGCCATGGTCACCTGCGGAGCGCAGACGCGTCAGGGGCTTCCGCAGGGGCATGGGGAGGGAGGCAGAGGACTCCGCCCTGACACGGCACCCTCCCTTCCCCCTCCTCCAAGGATGCGCCCCTGGGGGGGCTACGACCCGCGCCCAGACACCTCCCACGGAGACACCCCCTGGGTTCCAGCTCCTCCCCTCCAAGTTCAAGTGCTGGCAGCGTCGCCTTCAAAAACAAAAACAACCCCCTGGGGAGATGGGGGGAAACAAAACAAAAAAACAAAAACGAACCCCAAACAACGGTGGGCGCCCAGCCTGGCCTGCCCGCCAGCGAGGGCCCAGAAAATTTCCTTCTAGAAGGAGTGGGGCGCGCTGCTTTCTGAAGGGAAGTAGAAAACGTGCCTCCAAGCCGACTTTACGTAAGTCGATGTTTGCGGGGGTGGCTGAGGGGATTGTGGAAAACACGGCGGAAGGGCCGACGGGCCCCAAAGCTCCCCTGGGGGAAGCCTTCGCCCCTCGCCCGCCCGCCCGCCGCTCCCGGAAATCCCAAGCGTGGCCATCCGGCCCCCAACCTGCCCGCGAACTGGGGAGCCCTCGCTGGGTCTCCCTCCACAGCGGGCGGCGGGCCGGAGACGCGGCAGGTGCGCGCCCGGCGGGCGGGGGCGGCGGGGCGGCGGGGGCGGCGGGTGCCCCGGGCGGGCGCGGGCGGGCGCGGGGCCACTTACGAAGCCGTAGCCGCGGGACTTGCCCGTCTGGCGGTCGGTGATGACCACGGCCTCCTCGATGTCGCCGAAGCCCTCGAAGTACTTCCTGAGCGAGGCGTCGGTGGTGTGGTAGGGCAGGCCGCCCACGAAGATCTTGGTGAACGTGGTGTCCTTCTGCGAGCCGTGCATGGCGCCGCCGGGGGCGGCCGGCGGCCGCGGGAGGCCCGCGCTGGGGGCGCAGGGCGCGGGCTGCAGCAGCATGGGGGGCGCCCCGCCGCCTGCCGGCCCGGGCCGCGCGCGCGGGGGGCGGCGGGGAGCGCGCGGCGCGGCGCGGCGAGGCGAGGGCCGCCCGTCCGGCCGCCGGGCCCGTCCGCTCGCACGCCGCTCCCGCCGAGCGCCGAGCTGCGCCGCGCTGCGCTCCCGGCCCGCGCCGCGGGGACTCTGCGCCCCGGCGCCGCCCCCGGCCTTTGTAGCCGGCCCGCCCGCCGCCCCGCCCCCATCCGGCCCCGCCCGGCCCGGGCGCGCGGGGGCCGCCGGGAAGCGTAGTCCGCGCCCCGCCCCGCCGCGCGCCGTCCCGGGCGCCCGGGCCCCGCCGGGGTCGCACGCGGCGGGCGTTCCCGCCCTGGGCGGACGGGCCGGCACCGCCTGCCCCCCCGGGCGCCGCCCGCGAGCAGACGGGACGGCCGCGCCAGCGCAGCCCAGGGCCACTTGGGGCGCAGCGACGGCCGCGTGCCGGTCTGCCGAGGCGGCTAGTCCGAGAGGCGCGCGTCAGGGCCCGCGCGGGGCGCGAGGCACGAGGGCTGCGGCGGGCGCGGACCACGCTCCCGCCCACGAGGCGCCCGCGCACACGCACGAGACCAGTGATCCGCCGAGGGAGCGTAGAACGCGGGCTCCGGAAGGAGCTGCGTCGGGGTGCTGCCGTGCGGGGCGCCTGGCGGTCCGTGCCCACGAGTTGCGCGGCCCGCGTCCCAGCGTTGGGGATTTCAAATCCGCGACAGTGGAGCGTTGAGCCGAGCGCGGGCCTCTCCGAGCTTCCCGCCCTGGGGGCCGCCACGTGGCCGCAGCCCGCGCCTCCCCCACCGCGTCTCGCACACCCCCTTGCGGAGTCGGGTGTCCGGACGCCAGCGTGGTGACCCTCGGTGCCGGCGGGGGCACTCCTGGCGCCAACCCCGCGCGCGCCCTTCTCTGGACGGCGGGACACAGGACGGGCGCGCCCGCGAGGGCTGGGAGGGCGCCCGCGGGCCGAGGGGGCGGCCAGGCGGGCGGAGAGCTCGTGCAGCGGGCGCTCAGCTCCATCCTTCCGGCGTCTGTTCGGCACCTTCTCCGCCCAGCCACCTAGCCCCGGGCCGAGAGGAACCGTCTAGAAGCCCCCCCCCACCCGACCCACGACCCATTCTCCGCCGCAGCGGGTGACACGCGACCTTCCCTGCCGCCCGGCCCGGCTCCGCACACTGGGAACGGAGCCCCAAGCCCGAAGTCCTGGAGCGCCGCGCACACGCGCCCGCTTGTTCCAGGGTCGCCCCTGCCCGTCGGGCTCCGCGACAGCGGGGACCTTGGGCGTGCTGCTCAAGCTGCAGGGCCCGGCAGGCGGAGGCGCCCGGGAAGCGTCTGCTGAGTGAATCCGCGAGGGGACAAAGCGGGCAGGGAAAGCTCCCGACCAGCCAAGGGCCCCTCGACGCGCCCTTTGGGAACTTGGATTCAAGTGTGACCTTCACGTGCCCCCTAGGGGCCAGGGGACGCAGCCACTGCCCAGCAGCGCGACCTTGGGCCGGCCGGGTCCCTTCGTCGGGCCTCAGTTTCCCCTTCTGTGACGCACAGCTCCTCTCCGAGCCTGTCCCCGGCCGGCGCGTCGCCAGGGCCAGCTGGGACAGGGTCTGCGCGCGGGGCGGCCCAGAGGCGCCGGGCCGGGCCTACAAGTCCCAGCGCCACCAGGGCCGCCCGCCCCGCCCCGCTGGGCGGCCCGTCCCCGCCCGGTCCCCACCCCCGGCGGGACGGCCCGCGGGAAGCTCGGCGGCCCCGCCGGCTGCGGAGCACGAACCGCCGAGTGGGCGCGGGGCGCGGCAGGCGGCAGGGGCGGGGGGAGCCTGCGGGTCTGGGAACGCTGCTGCCCGGGCTCCCTTGGGTTCTGGGTCACCAGGCTCTCCCCGCGTCCGGTGGCCCCACGTCCCCACGTGTCACCAACTCCTGCCTGACAAGCGTCCGTTTCCCCGAACACTTATTAGTGGCTTGTCCCCGGGGCCGCAGCAGAGGGGCAGAGACATGCACAGATGAAAGAACGTATGCCTAAAATCTCCCCGGCGAGTGCTGAGTGGGCGCAAGAGGAGCAGGGGCGGGGCGGGAGTGACGGTGCCCTGCAGAGGCAGGGAAGGCCTCTGGGACTTGGTGAGATCCAGGGCCATTCAAACAGAGGGAACAGTGGAAGGAGCAGAGCATGCGAAGGCTAACAGGTGACAGCCACCGCCATTTAATGAGCACTTTTTGAGTGCTGGGTACTCTTAGGTGGTTAAGGCCTCGCACGTCACTAATAATTATAAAGGTCAGTTGCCTTAGAGTGCCTGTTTAGGGCCAGGTCCTGGACTGAGTGACTTGCATACATGAGGCCGTTTAACCTCAAGACAGCCTTTTCCTAGACAGGTACCCTTAGACCAGTTTTAGGGAGTGAACAGAGGCGCAGAGTGGCTTCCCCAAGGCCACCGAGAGCAGAAAGTGGCTGGATCCGTGATCCCATTTTGTCCTCCCAGCAGCCTTTAGAGGAGGACCTTGTCTCCCTGCATTCAGGACTGGGCAGGTGGAGCCTCAGAGAGGCTAAGTGAAGTGCCCAGGGCCAAAAAGAGGCTCCCAAGTCAGTGTCCTGTGGTGACACTACCACAGGGTGGCAGAGATTGGTGGCTGGTGCCCACAGAGTCAGAGGATCCTCCCACTGCCCACGTGACAGGCACTATAATTATTCCCATGTTATGGAAGGCTGCTAAGGACAGTGCCCTGGGCCACACAGCCAGTGAGGGTGGGGCCGGGAGCTCCAGCCTGGCCCTTGAGGCAGCCTGCTCAGAACCATCAAGAACCAAGTCAGGCCAGGTGTGGTGGCTCACACCTGTAATCCTAGCACTCTGGAAGGCCCAGGCGGTGGATCACTCAAGGTCAGGGGTTTGAAACCAGTCTGAGCGAGAGTGAGACCCCGTCTCTACTAAAAATAGAAATTAATTGGCCAACTAAAAATATGTAGAAAAAAATTAGCCGGAATGGTGGCGCGTGCCTGTAGCCCCAGCTACTCGGGAGGCTGAGGCAGGAGGATTGCTTGAGCCTAGGAGTTGGAGCTTGCTGTGAGCCAGGTTGATGCCACAGCACTCTAGCCCGGGCAACAGAGTGAGACTCTGTCTCAAAAAATAAAAAACAGGACCAAGTCAGTGTGGGTGTGGCTCAAGGACTTTCTGGTAAATGGCTTTTGTCCCCTCTGCCATGGCTGCAGGCAGCAGGGACTCAGAGAGCCCAGGGTAAGTCCTACCCGCCCTGGGCTTGCTAGAATTCTGGAAATAGGGGTTTGGACTAGCTGTCCTTTACTGATTCAGGAATCAGACCAGTTGTCTTAGAGCTGCCTGTCCCCCGGCCCAGCGCAGGTGACTTCTCGGGGGCATGGAGTCACTCCCTCCCTGAAATTTTTTTTTTTTTTTTTTTTGAGGCAGAGTCTCACTCTGTTGCCCCGGCTAGAGTGCTATGGTGTCAGCCTAGCTCACAGTAACCTCCAGCCTCAAGCAAGCCTTCTGCGTCAGCCTCCCGAGTAGCTGGGACTACAGGCATGCGCCACCATGCCCGGCTAATTTTTCTATATATTTTTAGTTGGCCAATTAATTTCTTTCTGTTTTTAGTAGAGACGGGGGTCTCGCTCTTGCTCAGGCTGGTTTCAAACTCCTGACCTCAAGCGATCCTCCCGCCTTGGCCTCCCAGAGTGCTAGGATTACAGGCGTGAGCCACCTTGCCTGGCCCCTCTCTGAAGTTCTAATCCTGATTTTGTCTTGCCCTGGTTAGCTGTGTGGTCTTGGGCACTTCACTTAACCTCTCTGGATAGGATAGGATGTTGAGGCCTCTGTGAAAGCTTCCACTTTTCTGCTAAAAGAGACAGAGGCAGCTGGTACTAGTCCCTCATTGTTCTTCCTGCCCTGATAATGGACAGGAAGTCTGGAGCTGTGGCAGCCATCTGTGACCATGAGGCAAAGCCCAGGAGACTCACAGATGCTGGCCCTGATAACACTAGACCCGGGGACATTTGGTGATGTCTGGAGACACTTTTGGTAGCCATGACTTGGGGTGGGATGCTGCTGGCACCTAGGGGGTGGAGGCCAGGGACACGGCGGAGCATTCTACAATGCACAGGACAGCCCCCACCGCAAAGATTTATGTGGCCTAAAATGTCAATAGTGCTGAGATTGAGAAACCCTGTTCCAAACCAGTGCCAACAACCAGACTCCTTGTTATGTAAAAAAATAAATAAATCCTGAAGTGTTTAAGCCACTGTTAGTTGGGCTTTCCATGATGACAACCGAAAGTGTCCCCAAATGCTGGAGATGCAGGTTGATAACCGCTACTGCTGGGGGCGTGTGGCCTGGAAACAGGTCTCCCCACTGGTGGCTTGGTGGTCAGCCTGGGGTTTGACCTTGCCCTCCTCTGTCTGTGAACTTGAGCTGGAGCGGCTCCCTCCAGCCGCTTCGGCAGGTGTGAAAGTGCACAGGTGTGGCGGCTTCGGCTGGGCCTGCGTGGGTCAAGCACCCGGGAGCCCGCGTGTTGTCTCTGCTTCCCTGAGGGACGGTCCCCCAGGCCCCGTGGATTCCAACCAGAGCAGCCACCTCCTCATCTCAGAGGAGCAGGGCTGGGAGTGTGCAGGCCACCTGCAGCACCCTCAACCCAAACCTGAGCCCCCACGAGTGTTGAAATAAACCCCAGCACAACAGGCAAAAAGAGGAAGCCCAGAGCGCCAGGCCTGAGGACTTTCAAACAAAAGCTGAGCCTGGGTTGGCCGTGCTGTTTGGCTTTGCAGAGTGGTAAGATCCGCCCTCCCTTCTCCGCGGGGCAGCCAGGAGCCACAGCTGAGAGAGCAGCCGGGCGGACACTTGTGCGCTTGCGTCCTGCGTGCGTCGCGCATCCGTGAGCCACGGCTTCTCTGAGCCTCCGTTTCCCCAGCTGTAAAACGGGCATGATGACAGCACGTTCTTCACGGGGCTTTCGCGAGGTGAAAGGAGATGCGGCTCCCAGCGCTGCGCTCATCCCCACGCTGAGTCAGAGCTCCACAACGCACGCTCGTGCACTTCACATTTTCTCACCCAGCGCAATGGGTGCTGAGGGGCCCAGCTCGAGTCTGCCCAGCACGGCCCCCAGCCCCGCCTCCCAAACCGTGCCCCCCTCCCGGGGGTCCTTTGTGGGCCACGGAGCCATCGGCTGAGGCCTAAGGACCCTTCTCAGAGTGATGGTTTT
>VSMD01067673.1:0-46877 GCA_008750895.1 Mirza zaza
CAGCCTCCCAGAGTGCTAGGATTACAGGTGTGAGCCACCACGCCCAGCCCAAAAAAATTTTTAGAGCAATTTTTGTGAAGCCATAGATAAGTAAAAAATTTGTGTTATTTTTGAACATGAGTTCCATCTTGAACCAATGCAACACAGACAGCTTGAAATATCAATGAAATGCTTGGAAAGAATGTGGCTCATGAATCAAACATCAACAGTATGTCAATGGTTTGAGAAGGTCCGTTCTGGTGATTTTAATCTTGAAAAAATGAGCCACGTGGGTGGCCTGAGACCAAGGTGGATAATGAAGCTGTAGTGGAAGCGAATCCATCTCAACCTACACATGAATTGGCAGCAAGGTTTGATGTTACTATTCCAATAAAATATTGGGGCATTTGAAACAAATTGGCAAGGTAAAGAAGCTGGACAGATGGGTTCCTCATGAATTAAAGGAGTGTCAGAAGAGAAATCATCTCAAAGCTTGCCTTTCTTTGCTGTCACGATTTAAAGGAGAACCATTTCTACACCATATTGTTAAGTGTGATAAAAATGGATTCTTTTTGGAAATTGCAACTGTTTAACACAATGGTTGGATAAAGACAAAGCACTGAAACACAGTCCAAAACTGAATACTTATCCAGAAAATCTAGTGGTGTCTGCTTGGTGGTCCAGCACTGGTATTATCTACTACAGCTTTGTGAAACCTGGTCAGTAGATGACAGCGGATGTCTACTGCAACTGGTTGGACAAAAGGATGAGGATGCTTGTCGTTAAGCAGCCAAGACTGGTCACTTGAGACAGGCCAATCATCTTACAAGACAATGTTCAACCACATGTGGCACAAACAATGCTGCTCAAACTACAGCAGCTGGGGCCGGGCTCGGTGGCTCAAGCCTGTAATCCTAGCTCTCTGGGAGGCCGAGGTGGGCGGATCGTTTGAGCTCAGGAGTTCGAGACCAGCCTGAGCAAGAGCGAGACCCCATCTCTACTATAAATAGAAAGACATTAATTGGCCAACTAATATATATAGAAAAAATGAGCCGGGCATGGTGGCGCATGCCTGTAGTCCCAGCTACTTGGGAGGCTGAGGCAGCAGGATGGCTTGAGCCCAGGAGTTTGAGGTTGCTGTGAGCTAGGCTGACGCCATGGCACTCACTCTAGCCTGGGCAACAAAGTGAGACTCTGTCTCAAAAAAAAAAAAAAAACAAAAAAAAAAACTACAGCAGCTGGACTTGGAAACTCTCTGTCATCCACCATATTCACCAGACCTTCAACTAACTGACTACCACTTCTTCCAGGCTTTGGACCACTTCTTGCAAGGAAAAATACTCTCTTCTCAACAAGCTGTGGAACAGGCCTTTCGCAATTTCATTGCTACTCACTCTCCAGGCTTCTTTGCTGCTAGCATAAACAAACTACCTTTAAGATGGCAAAACTGGGGGAATGTATGATGGGTTTGATTTTTATATCAAATCATCAGGCATGGAGAAATATCTTTTAGAAGTGTTAAATGTTCCTACTGTATATTTAAAATACAAAAAAAAAGATGGCAAAACTGTGTCGATAGTTCAGGCACATTCTCTGATTAATTGCATTGCTTCTTGTTTGAGATATAATAAACTACACTTTTGATTCGAAATTGGACCTTTCATATTTAATGACCTATAAAAGAATATATTTATAAGAAGCCTAAACTACCCCATGACTCTTAGCTTTCAGCAAATTGATGCTTCACAAAGAATATATCCACAAGTGGAATATATTCATTGAGAGAAACTTTCTTCAAAATTATTTGTGAAAAGTGTTTCAGATTGGCACACATCTAATTGAAAAATCCAATCCATCCATCCATCCATCCATCCATCCAACAGATATTTATTTAACATCACTACATGCCTAACACTGGGGACACTGTGGTTGAACTCAGCTAATAACTAATAACTCAGCCCTGGCTCTCACAGAGTTTACAGGCTAGTAGGGCAGACAGTTATGAATTAAATAATTAAACTATTATTTCAAAGAAATACTGAAATTGCCACCATATAGCGATAGCCAGTGCTGCCACACCATTTTCAGCCCATGGCATGCCTTTGGCATTTACCACCATGGTATTTTGATTATACTGCTCCCCTGGCTTGCAAATGCCCTTTCCCACTTTCTCCGCTTGGCATGCACCACGCAGATTTTAAGGCCCCAGTCAGACAGCACTCGCTCGCTCCCTTCTGCTCTGGCTCCCACCCCAGGAAGGATTAACTGCGCCCTCATTTACATTCTTGCAGCACTTGGTGTAAACTTCTGGTAGAGAACATATCAAACCGTAACATACTGTGTGTTTGCGTCTCTTCTGTTAGATCGTAAGCTTAATAGGGTCAGGAATTCCACCTTCAGAGCCTTGCCTTGCAATAAAGGTGAGAAAAACCCCATGACGTGGAAAAGTTCCCTCAGGCTCCCATTAGGGGGCAGATAACCCCATTGGTACTCTGTCTCTTTTTCAGGCCTCTTACGATTTGTTCCACAATACAGACAGTAACGATAAACTTGAGGGAGGTCCCCGACTGTCACTGACCGGGGAGGGGCCGCCTGCGGACCTCAGCCCCCCTGCAGTGGGCGGCGGGGCGCCTCCTGGGTGGGCACCCTGTTGCACCATCTTTGCACCCCAGCACCTGGCAGCGTTGGCATGTAGTGGGCACTCGAGAAACCTGTGTGCAGCGAACGGTCCCTGTGACAAGCAAGCGGACTTTTTTTCTTTCCCGTGACACACCTGCCCCTGGCTGCCACTGTGGCCCGCGCAGAGCAGAACCGTCCTTCCCCCGGGGAAGCGGGTGGGAACCCCGCCGGCCTCGGACAGCACAGCCGGGGTGAAGCGAGCCTGCGATCTGATGAGCTGAGCAAGCTGCGCGAGCGACCCCGGGGTCACCCAGCCGACCACCGGACGCAAGGAAGAGCGCAGGGACTTTGGACAAACGGGCCCGTTTCAGAAAACAGTTGGTGCTTTAATTGAGCTTGTGGACCGACTTGCAAAAGCAGCAGAAGACGAGAAGACGAGGCCACCCATGCTCTGAAGGTGCTCACATCTACAGCAGGCAGAGAAGCCCAACCGCAGCTTCAGGCGCTAAAATAGCAAAAGGGAACATGTGGCTAGAAAGACGTCGGGTTGAATGGGAAGCTTTGTGCAAAGTAGAAGCGCAGGACAAGATGAATTTACTGAATTTTTCAGGCTCGACAAATGACCCGAGGGTGTTTGGTGAGAAGGAATGGGAGGAATGCAGCCTCTCTGAAGGCAGCGATAAAATCTGGGGGACTCGATTTAACCATCGGTCCAGATCTGCTGGGAACGCGGCGCCTCCAGTGGCCGCGGTGACACAAGCGCTCACCTCCTGCATTCTTAGTTTGAACTAAGCAGTCTGTAAATGCGATTCTTTTTTTTGTTGTTGTTGTTGTTGTTGTTGTTGTTGTCGATTCATAAAGATTTGGAAGGAAAAGCAATAAATCATTGCTTTCCTAAATAAATAAATAAATAAATAAATAAATAAATAAATAAATAAAATTGAGGGGAAAAATAGCACTATCATGTGCTTTTATATGCACAAGATATCTCTGGGAATATCCACAAGGAACTATCATATTTCATCACTTATAAGGTGCCATCAATTGTGAGATGCTCCATTGTTGTGTGTACAACAAAGAAAGGCAGAGGCAAACACCGAGTATGGCCAGCACAGTACTGAAGGAGAACAAAGAAGGAGGACTGACACTACCTAACTTCAAGACTTAAATATAATGCTACAGTGACCAAGACACTGTGACTTTGGCGAAAGAATAGACAGATAGATCAATAGGACAGAATAGAGAGCCCAGAAATAGACCCACATAGATATAGCCCACTGATCTTTGTTAAAGGAGCAAAGGCAATACAATGGAGAAAAGACAGTCTTTTTAACAAATGGTCCTGGAATAATTGGATATCCACATGCAAAAAAAAAAAAAATTTAGACACAGACCTTATACCTTTCACAAAAATTAACTCAAAATGGATCATCCCACATGTAAAGCACAAAGCTACGAAAGACCTAGAAGATAACATAGGAGGAAATCTAGATGACTTTGGGTATGGACAAGACTTTTTAGATAGCATGAATCATGAAAGGAAGCACTGGTAAATTGGACTTTATTAAATTTATAGGCTTCTGCTTTGTGAAAGATATTGTCAAGAGAATGAGAAGAGAAGCCACAGATTAGAAGGAAATATTTGCAAAAGACATATATGATAAAGGACAGTTATCCAAAATATACAAAGAACTCTTAAAACTCAACAATAAGAAAATGACCAAGTCGACCGGGTGCCGGTGGCTCACGCCTATAATCCTAGCACTCTGGGAGGCCGAGTTGGGCGGATTGCTCGAGGTCAGGAGTTCAAAACCAGCCTGAGCAAGAGCGAGACCCCGTCTCTACTATAAATAGAAAGAGATTAATTGGCCAACTAAAAATATATAGAAAAAATTATCCGGGCACGGTGGTGCATGCCTGTAGTCCCAGCTACTCGGGAGGCTGAGGCAGCAGGATTGCTTGAGCCCAGGAGCTTGAGGTTGCTGTGAGGTAGGCTGATGCCATGGCACTCACTCTAGCCTGGGCAACAAAGCGAGACTCTGTCTCAAAAAAAAAAAAAAGAAAAGAAAAGAAAAGAAAATGACCAAGCCAATTATAAAATGGGCAAGTGACCTGAACTGACACCTTGCCACAGAAGCTATACTGATGGCAATTAAGTATATGAAAAGATGCTCTGCATCATATGTCATTAGGGAACTTCGAATTAAATCAACAATGAGATACCACTATAAACCAATTAGAATGGCCAAAATCCAAAACACTGACAACACTAAATGCTGACAAGGATGCAGAGCAACAGGAACTCTCATTCCTTGCTGATGTGAATACAAAATGTTACCGCCAGTTTGGAAGACAGTTTGGCAGTTTCTTATAAAACTAAACATACTCTTATCATATAATCCAGCAATTGTGCTCCTTGATATTTACCTAAATGAAATGAAAACTTACATCCACACAAACGCTTGCACATGGATGTTTATTGTAGCTTTATTCATAACTGCCAAAACTTGGAAGCTTCCAAGATTTCCTTCAGTAGGTGAATGGATAAATAAACTGTAGATTCATCCAGACAATGGAATATTATTCAGCAATAAAAGGAAATGGACTTTGAGTGATTACGATGGGTCACTTTAGGTTCATCAGTTGTAACAAATGCACCTCTCTGTTTAGAATGTTGATAGTGGAAGAGGCTGTGTTTGTGTGTGAGGGAAGTGGGTATATGGGAACTCTCTGTGCTCAATTTTGCTGGGAACTAAAACTCTCTAAAAGATAGAGTCTATTTTTTTTTTAAATGACTACCAATCAACATGATGGTACAACGATAGCCTTGCATGGCACATGATTGATCATGCCAGCCCTTCACTGCTTTGAGATTTCTTGCATCTACCCTGTGAGATCTGGCAGTTTCCCCAGGCTTAAGTTGCATTGTCTGGCATGATATAGGCAGTGAATTTCGGTATATAACATCTTTTCATCTACTTGATTATTTTTTACTCTTGGGTCTTCAAAGTGGACCAAGCATGGACCAGCAGCATCAATATTACCAGGGGCTTGTTAGACTTGCAGAATCTTTGACCCATGCCAGACTCAGTGCTTCAGAATCTGCATTTTATCCAGATCCTAGGGGATTTGTGTGCACATTATAGTCAGAGAAGTGCTGCTGTGGAAAAACTCTCAATGGTTGCTCTGCAAGAAAACATGAAATTGAGATAATTTCTCCAATACATATATTTGTCTCACTAGTATCAATTTTTCACCTCACTGTTGTCTCTGTGACCTTCTGCATTCTCAGTGACCTTTCATGTCATCCCTCAGTGTAGTGGGGGGGCGGCGCGGGGATTGGTTCCAGGACCTCCTTATATACCCAACTCTGCTCATACTCCAGTCCTGAAGTCAGCCCTGCAGAACCTGCATATATAAAAAGTCAGCCTTCCATGTACTCAGCTTTGCATCCTGAGAATGCTGCATTTTCAATCTTTATTTGGTTGAAAAAATCCACATATAAGTGGACGTGTGCAGTTCAAACCCGTGTTGAAGAGTCCACTGTACAATGTTTTTGAAGACATTTTAATAGCAATTCAATTCAGCACATGTTGCATCAACGGTGCACATAAATCATTCGAAGTGATGACAGTACAAACGCTGTTGCCAAGTTTGCACATGTGCAGGCAGTGGCATCGCTGTGATGAGAGCCACCTGGCTGACAGTTATTGTAAAACACATCCTGATTGCAGAGATGTGAAAATGTGGAGGAAAACGGTATTTTAGAAATCAATGAAATATGGTAACAATTGGTTGCTTGTAGGAGAGGAGCTGGATGATTGAAGAATGAGTGGGAGGGAGGCATTTCATCGTATACTCATTTGTATCACTTGACCTTCGAGCCTTACAAATTTATTACATGTGATATAATATTTTTCTTAACTAACAAGCTTAGCTAATCTTAACAAAATTCTGCTTTGTGATCCCAGGATCCAACCCCAAATCTCTGAATCACCTTAGGACCCCTTCGTGGTAGTAGACACTGTTTTTTAATGCAACTTAATAGCGACTTGGCTTTTTGGAAGATTCCATCACCCACCAATAGTTCATTTTGAGGCGATAGCAAAAAACCAACAAAAGGACACAAAAATATCTAAAACCTCTAAGTCTTTTCCACAAATGTTGTTATGTTCTTGATCTATAAAGTTTTTTTTTTTTTTCTTTTTGGCGTGTGGAGGGATGGGTGGAGGTGATGGGGAAGGCTTACATTTACCTTGCTAAATACGATGCTGTTGGTGTCAGCCCATTGGTCTAAAACTGATTTTCAGACCCTGGTGTGCATCAGAGCCGCCTGTGGGTTTATTAAAACACAGATTTCTGAGTCCCACCCTGGAGTTTCTGACTCAGTAAGTCTGAGGTGGGGCCTAAGGATTTGCAAGTCTAACAAGTGCCCAGGTGACGCTGGTGGGGCTAGTCTGAGGACCACACTTTGAGGCCATTGACCTAGCTAGCCTGTGGAAGTCCTTTCGAATGACGATGCCATCCTCCAGGTATTATTAATAGCTGTCCCTCCCGGCCTGTTTTCTGTATCTTGATCTAAATCAGTGACAAAATGTCGAACAGGAGGAACAGAAGACCTAGCTTGGCAGCAAGAAGCTTCAGACTGACTTGTTTCCACTCGTCAGCCCTTGCAGGCTATGGTGCCTTTGCATCAGCGAGACAGCCCAGAACCACGCTCCTCAGCCTACAAGTCTCCGTCCTGTTCGTGGAGACAGCACAGGGGACTTTGTGACACCCTTGCTGAAACCTAGGCAGGCACAGTATTTATTCTAGTCCAGGGGTCCTCAAACTTTTTAAACAGGGGGCCAGCTCACTGTCCCTCAGACTGTTGGAGGGCCGTGGGAGAGTGCGGCGCACATTACACACATGCGCACTGTGGGCCCGGGACGAGTCGGCTGCTAAGCAGGACAGGCAGCGGCGGCAAAAACACCCGGAAGGCAGCATGTGGCCTGCGGGCCGTAGTTTGAGGACGCCTGTTCTAGTCCATCCTTTCGGGGTTGCTGTCCTGCCACAGTAGAAGGCTGTGTGACCTTAGGCAATTGCCTTGTTTTCATTCTCCATCTCATTTGGGACGGGGCAGGAGGCAGCTGAAATGCATAAGTTTGAATGAGTCCTGGCATCACTGGTGTCTGAAAGACTCTTCTCTTGTTTTATTGAATTGATTTTCCCCTGTGGTAATCAGAATAGGCTAGGATTAGGCTGCAGTAACAAATATCCCCAGGGGCTTAAAACAGGAGTTTATCTATCACTAAACCGCCTGTCCAGTGCAGGTTCGCAGGAGGGTGGGGGTGCTGGGGAGGTTCAGCTCCTCACACTCACCCAGGGATCTAGGGCGATGGAAGCTGCGTCTCAACTTTTGCCTTCGTGATCACCTGCGGCAGTAGACCAGAGCACCAGACGGTCTTCTGCCACAAATGAAATGCTCAGGCTACAGTTAACACACATGACTGCGGCCCACAGCTCTTCGGACAGAGCTGATTCCAGGACCTTGCCCACCTGCAGGCTGGAGGAGGGCAGAGAAGTACTACCCACCCACGAACTTGGGAGGAGAGGAGACTAGCCTGTGGGTGAGCCTCAGAAGATTCTGCAGCATATCCTTTCATCTCTTAGTCGCTCCCACGTCCCTTCTTCCTTTCCATAAATAGCCCTTCTGCTGTGTTTGATGTGTAGCCTTTTATTTGCACGTGTTCTTGCTGTATGTGTAGTGTTGTTTTATGGACATGTGCTTTTGATTCACATAGATGCTATTGCGCTGCAGGCCTTACTCTATTTTTTTTTTTTTAACTCAACACTGTGTTTTTAATACCCATCCATTTTGCTAAATGTGTATCTAATCTGTTACTTGTGACTTCGGCATGCACCATGCTTTACTTATTCACTTCCCCAGTAATGGTGGATCACCTCTCTTTGCCATCACAATACTGTTAATCTCATGAACATCCTTCTATATGCATCCATGTGGAACTATGAAAGAATTTCTTTGGCAACTTTACTTAGAAGCAGAATTGCTGGGTTAAGGAGTATGTGTATTATTCAGCTAAGCAGTACCAGCCTGGTGCCCTGCGTTGGTTTGCACTCCTACCCACAGCGCCTCCCTCTATACCTGGGGTCCTCAAACTTTTTAAACAGGGGGCCAGTTCACTGTCCCTCAGGCCGTTGGAGGGCTGGACTATAGTTTAAAAAAAATTATGAACAAATTCCTATGCACACTGCTAATATCTTATTTTGAAGTAAAAAAACAAACGGGCAAAAACTCCAGCATGTGGTCCACGGGCTGTAGTTTGAGAACACCTGCTACCCTGCCAACCTTGCACGTCACCTGGCTTTCTAACTTCTGCCCTTCTGATGGGTGTGCAAGTGACATATATTACTATTTTCATTTGTATTCCTTCAATTACTAATATGTCTGAGCATTGCTTTGCATGTTTGCTAGACTTTGGGGTTTTAATTTCTGAGAGTTACTTATTTACAACTTTGGCACATTTTTCCTTTTAAATTCCTATAGAGTTTGTTTTGTTTTGTTTTGTTTTTGCCTGATTAGAAGGAATTTTTATTTGAAACTAACCTTTTGGTCTTTTACATTGTACATGTATGTTACCAGTCTGTGATGTGTATGTTAACTTTCTTCATGGTGTCTCTCATTGAATCAAAATCCTTAATTTTATATTATCGAATAAATCAAATTTTTTGCCTTTGTATATACTTCCAGAGTTTTCTTTAAGAAATACTTCCTTATCCCTTCATTCTCCTTCAGCAGTTCCCAACCTTTTTGGCATCAGGGACTGGTTTCATGGAAGACAATTTTTCAATGGGTGGGGGTGGGGAGTTCGGGGGTGGTTAAGGGGGTGATGCCATCGACGGGGAGGCTGTAAATACAGATGAAACTTTGCTCCCTCCTGTGCTGCTCACCTCTTGTTGTGCAACCCACTCTTCCTAAGTTTCATGAAGGACAATTTTTCCAGGGATGGGTGGGGAGGTGAGTGGGCGGGGCCGGGGCGGGGAGTGGGGGGGTGGGGAGGGTGGGATGGTGCCGGCAGAGCTCTGCCGCCTGGTCCCTAACAGGCCACAGACTGGTACTAACCGGTCCTTGGCCTGGGAGTTGGGGACTGCAGTCCTATATTATCGCTTATATGCTTTGTTATTTTCCATTTAAAATTTAGGTATAGAATCCATTGGACTTCCAGTTTTGTATATAGTAATTTTATTTTTCTCTATATAGGTAATCATTTTTCCCAATGCAATGTATTAAATATTCTGTCCTTCCTGCATTGATATGTGGTGATTACTTTTTCTACATCTATGACATCTGTAGCTGTTCTATCTATTTATTTGTATATTTTCTCTTTCTGTCATGATTGGTCCTACCTATACATCTATCTTACTAATACATATTTTCAAAGATAAAACCAGCTTCTGGTTTTATCAATTTTCTTTATTTCTTTTGTTCTCTAGTGCATTAAAGAATTTTTTTTTGGAGCAGTGTGAAAAAGAAGAGGTGAGAAAAAAGAAAAAATTTTATTCCTTCATTTCTTAAGGCCTGCTTTATTGCTGTCCCTCCAACTTCTTTAGTTAAATATTTACGCATTTGTATAAATCTTTATTGTTCCCTGGTAAAGTAAATAAAGCTATATATTTAACTCTCTAAGTAGTGCTTCAGCATGCCATTCACAGTTTGACATGTAAATATTTTCATTGTCATTCAACTCTAAGTATCATATAATTTCCCCTTCGAGATTTTTTAACCCAAGGGTTATAAAATAGTGTGTTATTTTGTTTCCAGACATATGGATTATTAGTTATAATTTTGTCATTGATTTATAATTTTTATTGGTCAGGTAGCATAGTCTGTGAAATGATGATTCATTGGTATTTATTGAAGCTTCCTTCGTGGCCTTGTACATGGACAAAATTTTTATAAACATTCCGTGTGTGCTTAGAAAAATCTGTATCCTCTGATTTGGGTTGTAGAGTTCTATATAATCTTATTGCTCAAATGTACTAATTCTGTTTTTTAGATCTTCTAGAGCTCTGCCTTTTTGTTATTAATATTATTGTTGCTGTTACTTGATCTACCAGTTTTTGAGAAGGGTGAATTCAAATCCTCACTGCAATTGTTGATTTATCTATTTCTCCCTAGTTGGTCAGTATTGCTTCATATATTTAGGGGTGTTGTTTGGTAAGTGTACATTCCTTTACAGATTTAGGTGATATTGCTGGGTAAGTACATATTCTTTACATGCCAGTCTATAACGTCCTCTTGCTCCTTGTGATGTATACATTTTGGTCCTCAGTTCTGTTTTGCCAGTGACTCAGTTTGCTATCCCAGGTTTCTTCTGTGTCATATTTCTTGTTATTCCCATCCCACTGCCCCCAACTGGTCCCTATGTGGACAAGCCCTTGTGTATTCTTCAGTCTCACTAAAATGTGTCTAGATGTGGATTTCTTTTAATTATGCTTCCTCTATTTTGAATCAGTTTTGGAAAATACTTGGCTGTTATTGCTTCAAATATTTCCTGTTGTGGCAGACAGACCCCAAGGTGCCCACTCCCCGACACTGCTCCCTGGCTCCTGGTGTTCACGCCTTTGTGTAATCCCTTCCCCTGTGTGTGTGTGGGACCTGTGACCTGCTTCTAAGCCATACGATATGGCAACAGTGATGGGATGTCACTTGCATGATTACTTTACATTCTATACGAGTCCCTTTTGCTAACTGACTCACTCTAGGGACCCTCCATGCTGGCTCGATGAAGTAAACAGCCAAACTGGGAATGCCCATGTGCCAAGGAACTGTGGGTGGCTTCTAGAACCATGGATGGCATCCAAGGGCTGCCAGCAAGAAGCTGGGGCCCTCTCTCCTACAGCTGTAAGGAAATAAATTTTGACCACAGTCTGAGTGAGCTTGGGAGCAGACTCACCTCCCCAGCCCCTGTTGAGCCTCCAGATAAGAATGCAGCCCAGCCACCACCTTGACTGCAGTGTGCAAAAGCTTAAGCAGAGGGTCCAGAGAAGCCATGTGCAGGCTCCTGTCCCACAGCAACTGTGAGATAATAAATGTGTGTTATTTTTAAGCCACTAAGTTTGTGATAATTTTTTAATAGAAAATGAATACAGTTGGCCTTCCATATTTGTGAGTTCTGTATCCTCAGATTCCACCAATCACAGATTGAAAAAAAAAAAAACCAAATTAAAAAGCCAATACAGAACAACCACTATTTATATAGTATTTACATTGTATTAGGTATTATAAGTAATCAGGAGATGATTTTAAGTATATAGGAGGATGTACATAAGTTATGTGCAAATACAACCCCATTTTATATAAGGAACTTATGCATCCATACCTGGGGAGTCCTGGAACCAATCCCCCTTGGATGTTGAGGGGATGGCTGTACATCCATCTTCCATTCTTTTTCTAATCTCTTCTTTTGGGACTTTGATTAGATGTCTTAGACCTCACTCTGTCTTCCATATCTCTTAAATTCTCCTTCATGTCTTCCATCTCTTTGTCTCTCTGGGTAATTCCTTCATATCTAATTTTCAGTTGACTAATTCTTTTTAGCTATGTCTAACTATTGTTTAACTCATGTACGGAGTTTTTATTTCCAAAATGATATTTTTCATTTCTAAAAGTTATATTTGGGCCATTCGTGGTAGTGTGCATACTTGTAGTCCCAGCCAGTTGGGAGGCTGAGGTAGGAGGACCACTTGAGCCTCAGAGTTTGAGGCCAGCCTGGGAAACATAGCAAGACCTCATCTCAAAATTATATATATATATATATATATATATATATATATATATTTGATTCTTTCTAAAATATGCTGGTCATTTTTAACAGTATCTTGTTCTTTACTTAGCTTTGTGATTCCTCAGCATTTCATACATAGTTATCCTACAGCATATATCTGATGGTTAAAATATCTGAAATCCCCTGAGGTCTTAATATTATTATTAATTGTCTCTTCAAACTCTCACTCACAGTGGTTGGTTTCCTTGTGTTTTGGCAACCTTCGTGAGCTCATTTTAGTTGATTCATCTGTGGAAAATGTGGAGTCCTAAATCGAGAAATTGTTTCTCAGCACAGAGAAGATTTGCACTTGGGCCAGTAGGAACTATTGATCCAGGTTTATTCCAACCTCCATTGCAGGCTCTTATGCTTAATCTGGGAAACCCAGATAACATTTCTCCCACTTTGCGGCAGGGTCAGCCCCAGCTTTCAGGTAAATGCCACCCTTGACAGACACTCATACTTTGGTTTTATCTTAAAACATTTTATTTCTTTTTAAAATTTTTTGTTTTGGGGCCCCTTGGTGTTATCCCTAACCCCCATAAGTTCAGAAACTCAAGAAAGCCATGTTTTATGCAGAATTCAGTTGTTTCGAAGGCAAATGTACCCTCCACATTCCCTGATAATCTAGTTTAGCTACAGTTTTAAAAATCACCTTATCCCCTTTATTCTCCTTCATTTTCAATCTTTCTGTCTCTTTTTATTTTGAGTGTGCCTACTGCAGAGAACATATTGCTGGATGTTTTTAGAAACCTTCTCTGAGAGTCTTTAATTTTTAATTGATAAGTTTATTGCATTTACAACAGTTGTATTCATAATTGCTGTTATAGTAATATCAATTTCTGAGATCTTATTTTGTATTTTACATTTACTGAAACTTCTTTTCCACCACCTACTTTTCGCTGGAAAGATCAAATTTTCTTCTGTTGTTTTAAAAGCCACACATTGTATTTTTGACCTTGTGGTTATTAAGAACCATGTTTATTCACCTCTACTAAAATCTTAAACCTATCGCTCTCTCATCTTCCCCTTAAAGGACAAAGAATTTAAATGCTTTAGTTTCAGTGTAATTTAGTCTTTTTGTTTCTCCTTCTCTCCTTACCCCATTATGTTTATATTGTTTACATTTTAGATCTGTTTTGTTATAAATGTACTTTTTCCTTTCTTTGGTCCTTGTTTTTTAGCCATCAATGACTTTTCTAGGTTATTGGATCACACCTACCTCCCATAATTCTGTCCCATCCTCATGTATTTTTTAATTTTTTCATTTCAGTACTCTCTCCAAGAGCATTTTCAAGGCAGATCTTTGAGGGACAAAACTTCTGAGGCTCTGTATGCCTGAGAATATCTTTGTTATACACTCACACTTAAAAGAGAAACACACTTGATATAAAACACTAAGATCAAAACTTCTTTTGTCATTGAATTTCACTATAATGCATCTAGATGTGATTTTTTAAAAAACTATCCTGTCTTTTTTTTTTTTTTTTTAATCTATTCTGTCAGGTATTCTGTGAGCCCTTTAAATCTGAAGTCTTTCACCATTTTTTAAGTCATGGGAAACATATTGTTGTTATTTCTTCCAATACTTCTTCCATTTTCTTATCTCTTACTCTGAATAGGTGTCTTACTTTTTGGAAATTAGCACTTCTTGTATCCTCTATATATCTTAGCTTTTATTTTATACTTTTTCTTCTTGAATGTTTTTCAGTTCACTCATTATTTCCTCACCTGTATCTAGTCTGCTATGTATCCCATTGATTTTGATTTTAACTATTCTATCCTTCATGCCTAATATTTTCACTTGACTCTTCTTACGGCTGCTTATTCCTGATGTACTCCTCGGGCGTCTGGCGTGTTCCCTTGCGGGTGTCAGACACTCTTGTCTCTTGGGGACCTTCATGCCCTGTGTGACTCCCCATGAGCTCAAGGGGAGTGGCGTGGGGGAAGCCAGGCGTAGGGCCACAGCGCCAGGCAGCCACTGCCTCTGTCCATCCTCCCCTCCCTGTTTGTCGCCCGGCCATCGAGCAGCGCTCGTGGCTGGGATTCGCGCTGGAGCTCTTGGAAAGACGCTGTGCAGAGCTGAGGAACCTTTCCCGCGGGAAAGGGGTGGGCAGGCAAGGGCGGTGAAGTGAAATGTCTCTGGGCGGCCAGTCAGTGCCTGTTTTCACCAGCTTCTCACCCCTGAAATTACCCCACCGATAACCTGAGCTATCGCCCCCGACTTCTGTCACAGAGAGGAAAATGCGGCTGCAGTGACCGCCCCAGTCGATTCTGGGGGAGAAGCAAGAGGAGGCCTTGAAAGAGCGCCTCTCTTCCAGCCCCTCCCCCACCTGCAGACAACCCGCCGTGGCCCTTCCCGGGAGGCTCAGCGTTTTTCCAGGTCCGTTCCTCAGATGCAAACTTCTCTCTGCTTCCGTAGTTTCCCCAGGGTCGACTTCAGCCCGCATTGCCACCCTCTGAGGAACCGGAAGCGCGCCCACTCCCTTCCCTTTCCCGGAGTCTCCGTCCAATGAGAGGGGCCTGCAGCGTGCGCGTGCGCGCTCACCGACTGAGGGCGGCCACGTCGCTGCGGGGCGGGAATCGAGGCCGGCGTCAGCATGAAGCCAGGAAAGCAGACTTTCCGGGAAATTTTATTTATTTTAAATGTCCGACGGTTGCACTTAGCTGCGGGCCACCCGTTTGCCCTCCCTGGCTTTCAAGGTTCTTTTCAGATTCAACAAGCCAAGAGTCTAGACTCGCATTCCCTCAAGTAAACGGTCAGGCTAAGAACTTTCTCGAAAATAGAAACATCACGCCCATCTGGCGTGACCTGTCCTTAATAAGCCCACACTGGAGCCTTGTCCACTTCACCAGCCTGCAGTTCTCGGAATCTGCTTGTTCCTCTTTTAGAAAATCAGGGCAACATTTGCCCATTTCTAGTTGGGGGGGGGGGGTGTGCCTCACCCGTTCTTTAAAATTCCTCCAAGATTATAAACACTGGTGGGGCCTTGGAACGTAGCTGAAGCAGCCCTTGTTGACTTTAGCTGAAAAAAAACCAAATCAGTCTCACCTCATTCTGTGCTTTCTTCCCCGCACCCCGCCACTCTGTTCCTATAGTACGCCATCATCTTTAAAATGTTTGTCTTGACTCTAAATTTCAGACCAAGTTTTGACTTTTCCTTCTCACGTGCCCCCTCCCCTGCTTATATTCAACCAAACACGGGATCCCATCACGGTTGGTCGTGTCATCTCTGGCAAATCACCTAAACCCTCTGTACCTCAGTGTTCTTTTCTGTAAAATGGGAGAGTTGAACTGCTTGGTCACCAAGGTGCCTTCAAGGGCTGTTTTGGGGTCAGGGATCCCTTTGACAATTGTTAAGAAACTGTGGACCCTCCTTCCAGAAAAGCAATCGCACAGCCTGCACTGGCTCACCTGGTTTTACCTGCTGTGATCATCGTCCCCCTTCTTTTGGGGGACATTGGTCCCCCACTCCTGTCTGGCTGCGCATGGGTTACCAAGGCCGGGCACCTCAATTCCTTTTCTGTTTTGTTTTGTTTTGTTTTTCTTCTTTTTCAGTGGAACCCAGAAGAGAACATTTCTCTTCCTCTTTGGTAGAGTGCCAAGGGTATGAGCCCAAACTGCCTGGGGCCATATTTCCTGCTCTCTGAGAAGCCCTCTGTGTGAAAGAGAAGGAAGGCCAGGGAGAGAGGCCCAGAGGCTGGGGTCAGGGTAAGGGTGAGGGGGAAATTCCTCTTGGCATTTCAGTCCTGGAGTCTGCTGGCCCCAAGGAAGCTCAGCTCATCTCTATTCTTTCCCTCCTCTGGTTCAATGAATTGATAAATTCCTTTTTTTCTGGCTGGTTGGTTGGTTGGTTATCTAAGTGAATTTTAGTTGACCAACTGACATTTGCAGCAGAATCAGTCCTGATTAGTACAGCCACTATCTCTTTTTTGTTTGTTTTCTTTTCAGACTCATGACTGGCACAAAAAGGTACAGGCTCTATCTTACCATACTTTGTATCATTGACTTTTATATTTTAGTATTGTCTCAGTCCTTGTCCTCATCCTGGCAGATTCTAAGCCTTTTTTTTTTTTTTTTTTTGACAGGGTCTTGCTTTGTTGCCAGGGCTAGAGTGCAGTGGCGTCATCACAGCTCACAGCAACCTCAGACTCCTGGGTTCAAGTGATCCTCCTGCCTCAGCCTCCCGAGTAGCTGGGACTATAGGTGTGTACCACCATGCCTGGCTAATTTTGCTATTTTTTGTAGAGATGGGGTCTCACTCTTGCTCAGTCTGGTTTAAAACTCCTGCCCTCAAGCCATCCTCCTGCCTTGGCCTCCCAAAGTGCTAGGATTCCAGGTGTGAGCCACCTTACCTGGCCTCCAAGCTCTTTTAAGGAATCTTTAAAGTGTCTAAGCCAGACATGGTGGCTCATGCCTGTAATCCCAGCACTTTGAGAGGCTGAGGCAGGAGGATCACTTGAGGCCAGGAGCTCCAGATCAGCCTGAGCAACATAGCAAGGCCCTGTCTCTACAAAAAAAAAATTTAAATTAGCAGGGCACAGTGCTGCATGTCTATAGTCCCAGCTACTGGGGAGGCTGAGGCAGAAGGATCATTTGAGCCCAGGATTTTGAGGCTGGCAGTGAGCTATGATTATGCCACCGCACTCCAGCCTGGGCAACAGAGCGAGACCCTGTCTCTGACACATATATGATAAGATGCCTCACACAACTTCTTACACAAGTGCTCAATTAGTTTTGATGGAATTAAACAAAATTTCATTTTCTCACATGTCCTCATGTTATCATCCCTCTCACACAGGTCTGTACATTTTTTGAGGACAAGGACACTGTTTTCTAATGTTTAAAAGTTCCTGAAAAGTGCTCTGCACATAGAAGAACTAAAAAATGCTGCCGACTGTGATGATGATAGTGATTATATCACGAGAGGGGCCTTGCGCACTGTCACACTCTTAAACACACTGTGAAGGCAGCCCCACTGCAAGACTGTAAATCAAGTGAATGACAAGGCCATGGGGTGGCTCCTTGTGCCAGGAGTCCTGGGGTCCAGCTGAGATGGCACGTCAGAATGCGTGTTGTGACTCCCCATCCGCCCCCTGGGGATTTCAGCTGGCCCTGGCTGACCGGCTGGGCAGCAGTTCTGGAATTTCCCCCAGTGACAGAGCACTGGACAGTGAGAGCCTGAATACTGACACATGTGGCTAAAGCCACAGTCTGCTTTTAACATTAGGGCCAGAGCGCCGGGGCTAGCAGATCTCTAACCTAAGACCCCGGGAAGCTCCCGAAATGATAGCGAGGAAGCTGGGCACACACGCAACACACACAGAGACCAAGGATGTTGTCAGCAGACCACACAAATGATATGCTTTATCTATTTATGGAACTGCAATTTTTCAAAAAGATTTTCTGAAGCAATGGGAATTGAAAGCACACTGACTGTCATGAGGACTTCAGGAGCAGGGGTGTATGTGTGAAGGCGCGATGCCCTCCGTGAGGTGTTTTGGCTTTCCGAAGGGTCCTTTATATCTGGAAAGTGGATTCGGGAGCCTGGTGGGCTCTGGAGAAGTGTCCTCAGCCAACCCAAGACCCTTGGAAGAAGTGCCTCAGGGGTTCCCAGCCTTGACGGCACACTGCAATCACCTGGGAAGTTTTAAAAATCCCGACGCCCAGATTGCACCCAGACCAATTAAGTCGGCATCTCCCGGGAGCGCCCAGCCCCCGCCTGAGTTGCAGCGCCCGGCGACGCCCACGCCGCCCGGGCTGGGAACCCGTTAGCGGGCGAGAAGGCCGCGCGTCCGGCCAGCCACGAGAGGGCGCCGTGGAGCGGGAAACGCAGAGCGGGGCGGAGGCCACGCGGTTTCCTCTCCGAGCCTCAAAGGCCAGAGGTGTCTTTCACAGGTAGAGACCGAGGCATGTGGCCAGCGGTGACTGAGTGCGAACAGAACCGTGTCATCCAGTCTGTGCTTTGGGCATTTCAGGGTCCGTTTCCAGGAAAGGCCAGGGAAGTTCCGCCTCTGTGGTTAAGCCTCGGCCGTCTAAGGCAGGACATTCCATTCCAAACTGGGCCTCTGGCCTGGCTGTCCAGCCCCTAGGACACATCTGTGTGCCTTCTGGTCCCCTCAGACACCGAAGACAGGTCCCCCAGGCAGCGAGGGGATTAGGTAAGGGCAGGCAAGAAGAGAGAAGGCAGGCATTTCTTTTTTCATTTATTTTTGATTGATAAATACAAATTGTGTGTATTTATGCTTTACATGATGTTTTAAAATATATATATACATTGTAGAATGACTAAATCAAGCTAATTAACATGTGCATCACCTTGCATAATTATCTTTTTTTTTTTTTTGAGACAGAGTCTCACTTTATTGCCCAGGCTAGAGTGAGTGCCGTGGTGTCAGCCTAGCTCACAGCAACCTCAAACTCCTGGGCTCAAGCAATCCTTCTGCCTCAGCCTCCCGAGTAGCTGGAACCACAGGCATGCGCCACCATGCCCGGCTAATTTTTTCTATATATATATTAGTTGGCCAATTAATTCTTTCTATTTACAGTAGAGACGGGGTTTCGCCCTTGCTCAGGCTGGTTTCGAACTCCTGACCTCGAACGATCCGCTCGCCTCGGCCTCCCAGAGTGCTAGGACGATCCGCTCGCCTCGGCCTCCCAGAGTGCTAGGATTACAGGCATGAGCCACCGAGCCCGGCCTGCATAATTATCTTTTATTTGTCATGAGAACACTTAAAGATCTGCTTTCTTAGCAATTTTCAAGTTATCCAGTGCATTGTTACTAATTATAGTCACCATGTTGGACAACAGATCTCTTGAACTTATTATTCCTGTCTAAAATTTTGTGTCCATTCCTCATCTCCCCAATCCAACCCCGCTCTAGCCCCCAGTAACCACCATTCTACTCTCTGTTTCTATGAGTTTGACTGTTTTAAATGCTACGTGTGAGTGAGATCATGCGTTATTTCTGAAGGCGGCCGTTTCTACCTATAATGAGCTTGTTTCTTTGCAGGCAGCAGAAGGAAGCATTCCTTTTGGACAGTAGCAACCTCACTTTTTCCAGGTGAGTGGGTGTCCAGGAAGTGCCCACAGCATTGCCTCCAAGAGAATGAATCACTTATTGGGAAAATGGCTAAAGAACTTATTTGCCAAGACCATGGAGACATTTTGCCCAGGAACTGAAAATATGTCATTTTCCACTGCTGCCCTCATGTTGTCACTGGCAAGAAGACCTAACGCAGAAGCCAAGAAAAGATTCCTGCCCCTTAAAACGCCTTTTGGGCAACAGCCCATGGCCCAGCATGGTTAACACACTGAGGGTGTCCCCTGCACTTAGAAGGCTCCATGGAAAATTCCCTCATTTTAAAATGCTCAACTCCACCCCTTCCAAATAGGCAGAACCCTTTACCTTCTTAGTAAATGTTCAGCTACTGAGCCTCGGTTGGGCCAAGAAGCATGTACTGAGCACTCCACATGTACCAGATAAGGTCTGTGAATGACTGTTTCGCTGAGAAAATAAAGGGCCAAGTTCATTCTTTAATTTCTTTCCCTTCTCCCTCGAAGTTTTATGTGTATTTGTATCGTCTATCCCTCCTCCCTCTCTTTCTTTTTTCTTTCTTTCTTCACTTCTCTCACTCCTTCTTTCCTTTCTTTTTCCTATACCATTAAATTCACCTTTTTTTTTGAGACAGAGTCTCACTCTGTTGCCAAGGCTAGAGTGCCGTGGCATCAGCCTAGCTCACAGCAACCTCAAACTCCTGGGCTCAAGCAATCCTCCTGCCTCAGCCTCCCGAGTAGCTGAGACTAGAGGCATGCGCCACTATGCCTGGCTAATTATATATATATATATATATATGTTTTTGTTTGTTTGTTTTAGTTGTGCAGCTCACTTCTTTCTATTTTTTAGTAGACACGGGGTGGTCTTGCCCAGGCTGCTCTTGAATTCCTGAGCTCAAACTCCTCCCGCCTTGGCCTCCCAGAGTGCTAGGATTACAGTCGTGAGGCACCATGCCCGGCCAACCCTTTAATGTGTACAATTCAGTAGCTTTTAATATGTTCACAAAATTGTGCAACAATAACCACTAATTCCAGAACCTTTCATCACCCCCCCCACACACACACACACAATGACACCCTGTTCCCATGAGCACTTACTCGCCATTTCCCTCTTCCCCCAGCCCCTGGAAACCACAATTTACTTTCTGCCTCTATGAATTTCTTATTCTGGACATTTCATATAAATGAAATCATTTGATATGTGGCCTTTTGTGTCTGGCTTCTTTCACTTCACATAATGTTTTCAAGGCTCATCCATGTTGTAGCGTGTATTAGTGCTTTTTTCCTTTTCATTGCTAAATAATATTCCGTTGTGTGGATATACCACTTTGTTAATTCATTAGGTGATAGACATTTGGGCTGTTTCCACATTTTGGCTATTATGAATAATTCTGTTATGAACATTTGTGTATAAGTGTTTGTGTAGACATATGTTTTCATTTCTTTTTGGTATATACATAGGAGTAAAATTGCTGAATCATAGGGTAACTCTACACTTAATCTTTGGAGGAACTGCACACTGTTTTACAACATGGCTGCACCATTTATAGTCCCATCAGCAAAGTATGAGGGTTCCAATTTCTCCACATCCTCACTAACCTTTTTTATTATCTGTCTTTTTGGTTGTAGCCATCCTAGGGGATGTGAGGTGATATCTCTTTGTAATTTTGATTTGCATTGCCCCAGTGACTAATAATGTTGAACATATTTTCATGTGCTTATTGGCCATTTGTATATCATTTTTTGGAGAAATATCTGTTTAAATCCTTTACCCATTTTTAAACTGGGTTGTCTTTTTGTTGTTGATTTATAAGAGTTTTTTTAATTTTATTTTTTATTTATTTATTTTTATTTCAGCATATTATGGGGGTACAAATGTTTAGGTTATGTATATTGCCCTTTCCCCTCCTTCCCCTCTGGAGTCACAGCTTCAAGCATGTCCAACCCCCAGACTGTGGGAATCGCACTCATTATGTATGTATATACCCATCCCCTCCTCCCCTCTCCCATCTGCCCGACGCCCGATAGATGTTATTCCTATATGTCCACTTAGGAATTGATCAGTCAATACCAATTTGCTGGTGAGTACATGTGGAGCTTGTTTTCCCATTCTTGGGATACTTCGCTTAGTAGAATGGGTTCCAGCTCTATCCAGAAAAATACAAGAGGTGCTGTATCACCATTGTTTCTTATAGCTGAATAGAACTCCGTGGTATACATATATCACACTTTATTAATCCATTCATGTATTGACGGGCACTTGGGTTGTTTCCACAACTTTGCAATTGTGAGTTCTTTATATATTCTGGGTATTAGACCCTTATCAGACATGCGATTTGCAAATACTTTTCCCATTCTGTGGGTTGTCTTTTCACATTTTTTGATAGTGTCCTTTAGAGTGCAAAAGTGTTTAGTTTTGATAAAGTCCAACTTACCTATTTTTTCTTTTGTTGGTCATGCTTTAAGTGTCATATCTGAGAAATCGTTGCCTACCCCAAATTCACGAAGATTTATTCCCGTGTTTTAAGAGTTTCATACTCTTTTAACTCTTAGATTTATGTTTTGATCCTTTTTGAGTTAAGTTTTGTATATTGTATGAGATAGGGGTCAAACTAGTTCTTCTTCTTCTTTTTTATTTTATTTTTTTGCATGTGGCTATCTAGTTGTTCCAGCACCGTTTGCTGAAAGATGTTTCTTTCACCCATTGGATGGGCTTGGCACCCTTATCAAAAGTCAATTGCCCATAACTGTGTGGGTTTGCTTCTAGACTCGCAGTTTACTCCCTCGATTTTATGTCTGTCCTTATCCCTGTGCCACATTGTTGGAAGCCAAGACCCTCAACACCCAAATGACCTGTCCTATGCACGGGTTTCGCCATGGAAAATTCCCAGGACAAACATAGCACCCCACCCTCTGGCGAAGAATGCTCCAGGGTGTGCTAACTGCAATTGTTCCCAACCACCCGCCAGGGTGGAGTCAACTGATTAACCCTAACCCCCCCGCTACCCCTCCCTACTTCTTTGTTTCTGTATGCTTATAAAACCAATTGAGAATCTAAGTAAAGTAGACCTTGACAACCATTTGCTTGGTCTCGTTCCTTTCTCTCGCCCGTCTCTTTCAGGCATGGTCCCCCTTGACCCCTGCGAGTAACAGAAGGTCCCGCGGGTCGAAACACCACATAGTCTTGCCTGCTACAGCTTCATTGCAAGTTCTGAAATCAGAAAATGTGAATCCTCCGACTTTGTTCTTTTTTTCAGGATTGTTTTGGCTGTTCTGGGTCCCTTGCATTTTCATATGAGTTTCAGGATTAGCTTGTCAGTTTTGGCAAAACAGGCAGCTGGAATTTTGATAGAAATTGTGTTGAACCTATACATTAGTTGAGGTAGTACTGCCATCTTAACAATACAAGTCTTCCAATCCATGAACAGGGGGATCTCTTTCCAGTTACTTAATTTACTTTAATAATGTTTGTAGTTTTTAGTGTACAAGTCTTGTACTTTTTTTTTGTCAAATCTGTTCCTAGATATTTTGTTCTTTTTGATGCTATTATAAATAGAATTGTTTTCTTAATTTCATTTTTGGATTATTTCTGATGTATAAAAATACAGCCTTGTTTTTCTTTTTCTTTTTTTTTTGAGGCAGAGTCTCACCCTGTTGCTGAGGCTAGAGTGATGTGGCATCAGCCTAGTTCACAGCAGCCTTGAACTCCTGGGCTCAAGCAATCCTCCTACCTCAGCCTCCCGAGTAGCTGGGACTACAGGCATGCGCCACCATGCCCGGCTAATTTTTTCTATGTATTTTTAGTTGGCCAATTAATTTCTTTCTATTTTTAGTAGAGACGGGGGTCTTGCTCTTGCTCAGGCTGGTTTCGAACTCCTGACCTTGAGCAATCCTCCCACCTCGGCCTCCCAGAGTGCTAGGATTATAGGCTACAGTTTGTTCTATGTTGATCCTGCAACCTCGTTGAGCTTGTTTATAGCTCTCATAGTTGTGTGTTTGATTTCTTAGGATTTCCTATGTAGAAGATCATGTCATTTGTGGACAGAGATAGTTTTACTTCTTCCTTTTCGATCTGAATGCCTTTTATTTATTTTTTTCACCCAGTTGCCCTGGCTAGAACCTACTCAGTGTTGAATAGTGGTGAGAGCAGACACCCTCCTCTCGTTCCTGATCTTAGTGGGAAAGCATTCAGTCTGTCCCCATGAAGGATGTTAGCTGTGGGGTTTTTGTGGATGCCCTTTATCAGGTTGAGGAAGTTCTCTCTTCTGTCCATGCTTGTTGAGGATTCTTGCTGTGAAAGGGTGTTAAAATTTGTCAAAAGCTATTTCTGCATCTATTGAGATGACCATGTGGTTTTTGTCCTTTATTCTATTAATATGGTGTATTACATTGATTTTCAGTGTTAAACCAACTTTGCATTCCTGGGATAAATCCCACTTGGTAATTGTGTATAATTCTTTTTATGTTGCTAGATTCCACAAATTTTCTTTTTCTCTTACATACTTCCTTGTTTCATAGATTAGTTTTTACCTACCTTCATAATATATATTTATTTGCATTATAAAAGTAATCCATTGCCAGGCATGGTGGCTCTTGCTGGTAGTCACAGCTACCCAGGAGGCTGAGGTGGGAGGAGGCAAGAAAAATAAATAAAAGGCATCCAGATTGAAAAGGAAGAAGTAAAACTATCTATGTTCACAAATGACATTGTCTTCTACAAATGATATCCTAAGAAATCCAGATTTCCATCCAGGAGGAACTCCTGAACCCAGGAGTTTGAGGCTACAGTGAGCTATGATCCTGCCACTGCACTCCTGCCTGGGCTGCAGAGACAGACCCTGTTTCTTAAACTAACAAACAAACAACCATGAACAGCAATCCCCCCACCCCCTCTTTCTTGCTCCCTTTCCTTTCTCTATCTCACCTGTTTTGTTTTCCTTTTGTTTCCACAAAAAACTTTATTGGTCTCTTTTTCCTCTGGCATTGGCATCCTGTAAACAATGAATTCCGCTGCTCCTCCTCCTCCTCCTTCTCCTCCTCCTCCTCCTCCTCCAGCAGCTAAGGCTAAGTGCTGAGGAGGGGGTGGAACCTGCCTTGCCCCGGAAGCAGATGTACAAAGGAGAGGAAATTGCGAAGAGGAGGCGGGGAAAGTGGGCAGTGCCATTTCTTAATAGCGATTCCTACAGTGTGACTAGGCTTAACGTGGAATATCAAAGTCTTCTGCCTTACCTTCCCCACCCCCATGCCTCCTACCCAGAGGTAATCATTTTACCGTCTCTGTTTTATGACCTTTCTGGTAGTTAACATGGTAACACTAAATAATGTTAATGTCTCCTATTTCTTGATTTATTAACATCCGACTGCATCTGGAGTAAGTTAATTTTCAAGCTCATATTCTCACAGCCCCCTCCTCACCTTTCTTCTCATAGATTGTGTTTTCAAAGTTGGATGCAACTATTAATGGGTGCAAAAATATAGTTAGATAGATAGAATGAACAATATTTGATAGCACAACAAAATGACTGTAGTCAACAAGTTAGGGTGTACTTTAAAATAACGAAAAGAGGGGAATTGGAATGTTCTTAACACAAAGAAATGTTAAACGCCTGAGGTGACGGGGTACTCCAATTACCGTGATTTGATTAACTTCACATTGTATGCCTGTATCAAAACATTGCATGTTGTACCCTATAACAATATACAACTTTTATGTACTCACAATAATTTTTTAAAAAGTTGGATGCAACTAGACCTCCCATCCCACATGGTCTTCTGTAATATTAATTTACTTTCCCTACATTAAGAATTAAAATCTCTTTTCCCTTGTGTTGAATTTTGGCTGGACCTGTGACCCATTTTTATCAATAAAATGCAAGAAAAATGGAAATGTGTACCTTCCAAGGCTGGGTTTTAAGAGCTCTGCAGCATCTGTCTTCACTTCTTGAAATGTTCCTCCTTGGAACCCAGCCATCGTGTTGTGAGGAAGCCGTGGAGGAGAAGAGGGGCCCTGGCCAGCCATCCCAGCTGAGCTTAATCTGGCAGCCAGCACCTACTCCCCTCCTGGCGGTGGGACCATTCAGAGTCTCCAGCTATCCCTGTGCCGCAGCCACTACCATGAGAAGCAGAACCACCCACCCAAGCTTTGTGTGAAATCCTGACCCACAGGACCAAGGCAAATAAAATGGACGTTGCTTTAAGCCACTAAATGTTGGGGTAGTTTGTTGCGTGGCAATAGGTAATAGAAACAAAGGGTTACTTTGTAATTCTGAACTCCATACTTAAACTTCTAATGATTGATTCACTTCCTATTGTCTAAAATTTGTTCAGCCTATCTCCCCACGTTTTCCAACCTCTGTGGCTGTATCATTACTTTTACTTTGTTGATGTTTATAATATGTACATTCTCTCCTTTATAATAAACTATTCCATGCGCATAAACATACTCTATGCAATAAATTATTCTGTGAATTATGTAGATTTTGTTCTGTCCACTATGGTAGCCACTAGCTACATGTGGCCCTTGCAGTGTGGCCAGTCTGAATCGATATGTGTCATAACTATAAAATACAAGAGCGCCAAGTCTTAGTGCTAAAAACAAAAGTAAAATATCTCATTGATAATTTTTATGTTGCTTAAATGTTGAAATGGAAATATTTTAGATATGTTTGATTAAATAAAATATAACATTAAAATTAATTTCACCTTTTTCTTTTTCCTTTTGTAATGTAGCTACTAGAACATCTAAACTTACATATGTGGTTCATGTTGTATTTCTATGGGCAGTACTGTCATAGATGTTGGCTTTATTTATTTATTTATTTTTGAGACAGAGTCTCACTTTGTTTCCCAGGCTAGAGTGAGTGCCGTGGCGTCAACCTAGCTCACAGCAACCTCAAACTCCTGGGCTCAAGCAACCCTCCTGCCTCAGCCTCCCGAGTAGCTGGGACTACAGGCATGCGCCACCATGCCTGGCTAATTTTTTCTCTCTATATATATTAGTTGGCCAATTAATTTCTTTCTATTTATAGTAGAGACAGGGTCTCGCTCTTGCTTAGGCTGGTTTCGAACTCCTGACCTCGAGCAATCTGCCTGCCTCGGTCTCCCAGAGTGCTGGGATTACAGGCGTGAGCCACCGCACCTGGCCTCTAGATGCTGGCTTTAAAAATTGAAAACCAATTGTAGAGGGCTGAGTGATGGCCCCGAAAGATATGTCCATGTCCTATCCTCCAGAACCTGTGGGTATGATCTTATTTGGATAAAGGGTCTTGGCGGATATCATCAAGTTAAAGATCTCAAGATGAGGAGATCATCCTGGATTATCTGAGTGAGCCTTACATACAATGACGGATGTCCTTAAAAGAGACACACAGAAGGGAAGATACTGAGAAGAGGAAGAGGAAGTGTGACCACAGAGTCAGAGATTGGAGTGATGTAGCCACAAGCCAAAGAATGTTTGGAAGGGGTGAGGAACAATTCTGTAGAGCCAGCAGGAGAGCAGCCTTGCCAAGACCTTGATTTCAGACTTCAGAATATGAGAGAATAACTTTTGAGTTGTTTTAAGCCACTCACTATATTTGTGGTAACCTGTTACAGCCACCCTAGGAAATTAATACACCAGTAAATATCATTTATAATATCAGAACAAAAATTTGTGGTTGGTTCCATAAAGAAGTAAGTGTAATTCTTTGCTCTACACTTGTAATTCTTTGCTCTACACTGCTCGAAGGAGATGTTCAAGGTCAAGTGGACTCTCATTCATTATAGTCCATCTATTTCTCAAATTAGCTTGTTTCAGATCAGTAGTTGCCTTCGGGTGAGGAGGATTCACTAGGAAGGGACCTGAATGAATTTTCTAAGGTGAGGGAAATAGTCTTTGTCTTGTTGGTGGTGTATATTAAATGAGTGTATGCATTTGTGAAAAGTGATTAAATAGTCCTCTTAAAATCTGAGTATTGGCCGGGCGCAGTGGCTCACGCCTGTAATCCTAGCACTCTGGGAGGCCGAGGCAGACGGATTGCTTGAGGTCAAGAGTTCGAAACCAGTCTGAGCAAGAGCGAGACCCCATCTCTACTATAAATAGAAAGAAATTAATTGGCCAACTAATAAATATAGAAATAATTGGCCAACTAATATATATAGAAATAATTATAATTCTATATATAATATATATAGAAATTAATTGGCCAACTAATATATATAGAAAAAATTAGCCGGGCATGGTGGCACATGCCTGTAGTCCCAGCTACTTAGGAGGCTGAGGCAGCAGGATTGCTTGAGCCCAGGAGTTTGAGGTTGCTGTGAGCTAGGCTGATGCCACAGCACTCGCTCTAGCCTGGGCAACAAAGTGAGACTCTGTCTCAAAAAAAAAAAAAAAATCTGAGTATTTTTCAATATGTACATTTTACCTCAATTAAGAAAATAGCTGGCTTCATATATGGGCCACAACTTATGTAACTTTTTGTTTTTCCTGGAGTTTTTTTTTTATTCATGGGGAGACAAAGATCATCCTCTTTCATAAACATTATCTGTTGATTGAAATCCATTTCCTTCTTGAAAACACTTGTGTAACTCCTTGACCTCGTACTCTAATTAAACCAACTTTGCTGGTCAGTGGACAACTGTCATTCTGGGACATTTTCCCCACTGTGCTTTTCCATTGATTTCTCTGTTTCCTTTTGCTGAATTCCCTTTTTATTTTAGTAGAGTATGTCCTTGAACTTTTTTTTTTCCAGAAAAGGCTCATGGGCATACAGTTATGGCATCAAAACTCCCTGAGAACTTGGAATTTCAATATCTTAGACATCTTTTAGAACACAATATTTTTGATGACAAGTTTGATGCTAGTTGGATATTTATTCTTTTGCAGATGACCTGTTTTTCTCTATATATAAACTTTTGGGAATTTTTCATTATTCTTAGAGCACTGCAATATCATCAGGCTGTGTCTGAGAGTTTTTGGCTTTGTTTGTTTATCTTGCTTGACATTTGAACCTTCTCAATCGGAAGATTCATGCCTTTGTTTAACTTAGGGATATTTTCTTCTATTATTTCTATCCTATTTCCTTCCTTCCTTCCTTCCTTCCTTCCTTCCTTCCTTCCTTCCTTCCTTCCTTCCTTCCTTCCTTCCCTCCCTCCCTCCCTTCCATCTTTCCTTCCTCCTTTCTTTCTTTCCTACCTTCTTTCTTCTCTCTCTCTAGACCTTCCAGATGGACTGTCTGTCCCTCCTGTCCCTTGTTTTTTCTCTTTTTTGGCACCTCTTAACCTGCTAGTCCTTGCAGTGCTGGAATTTCCCCAGATCAAACCAGAACTTCTCCCATGGCTCACACTTCCTCTTCCACTCCTACAGCTTTACCTCTCTCCTGTATTCTGAGGCCCACCCAAACCACAATGCCTTTCTCCACAGCCCCCATGAGCAGCAGACCCCAGCTTCCTTCTGCCTTCTCAGTCTGTCCACGAGGGTGTGTCACAGGTACCTTAAACTCAACGTCTCAAACCCAAATCACGTTCTTCCCCCCCTTTTACTCACCCTCTCCACATCCTGTGTCGGCGAGTGACTTCACCTCCCAGCCAGCCCCCCACGCACTGCCAGACCCTTGCTTCGCCGACTGTGCCTCTGAAGTGGCTCCCGCACCTGTTCCTGCCTTTCCATGCCAGGGGCTCCGCTGGGTTCCGGCCTTTATTCTTCACAGTCACCCCCGGAGCAGTCCCTTTCTCTGTCCACTGTATTCATTGTCCCCACTCTGTGGACATGAGAGAAAAGGTGGGTCAGAAGGAGTGAGCAAGGGAAGAGAAGGGAAGGATTAGGTAGTTCCTGACGGGAAAGGCTGCCAGTAAGTCTTCGATCGATAAACTTGTTTGCGGCCAGGTGCAGTGGCTCACGCCTGTAATCCTAGCACTCTGGGAGGCTGAGGCATGCAGATCACTTGAGGTCAGGAGTTTGAAACCAGCCTGAGCAAGAGGGAGACCTCCGTCCCTACTAAAAATAAAACAAAATTAATTGGCCAACTAAAAATATAAAGAAAAAAATTAGCCGCTCATGGTGGCGCATGCCTGTAGTCCCAGCTACTTGGGAGGCTGAGGCAGGAGGATCGCCTGAGCCCAGGAGTTTGAGGTTGCTGTGAGCTAGGCTGATGCCATGGCACTCACTCTAGCCTGGGTAACAAAGTGAGACTCTGTCTCAAAAAAAAAGAAGGAGGTGTCAGGGAGAGGAGGCCAGGGGAAAGGGGCGCTCCTGCTCACATGTCTTGTCAGCACCAGCTGGGGGAGCCCCCTCCTCCCGTCCCCTCTCACCTCCCCATCATGAGTGGTACCCAGAGCCGCAGCCTCAGAAGCCCCACAAATAGGACATTTTGGATCTGGGAGCGCAGTCCAACCTGGATTGGTTCTGGAGGGTGGGGACAGGGAGGGAGCAAGAGATGTATTTTCAGGACTGGGCAGGCAAGTCTCAAATCTGCGGCTGGTCGGCCTGACTGGAAACTGCTGCTTCACACCGCAGATGTCTCCCAGTTAGTCCCCTGCAATTCACGGCCCCGGGCCCAGACCCCTCTGTCTTGTCATTTCTGCACAAAATTTATCATTTGGTGATAACAAACAGCAGGAAGTGGTGCTGCAGTCTCGAGGAAGTAACAGACACTCCCAAATCTCGGTGGCTTATAACAACAATGGCTTCTTTCTCACTAGGGCAGCTCTGCCCAGTGACCTCTCACTGCAGGATCCCAGGGGAATGAGGGGCCCCTGCCTAGAACTTGGTATTCCCAGGGCAAAGAGCAGAGGAGCTGGAGAAAACACACAAGGGCTCTTAAAGCTCAGAGCTGGCACGTGTCACTCCCACCCGCATTTGTGGGCCACACTAACCCACACAGCCAGGCCTGGCGATGGGGTGGGCAAGGCACACTCTTTGCTTGGGGAGTGGCTTAGCTGCAGCTCACAGCTCACGGCTGAGGGGGACAAGTGATCCTAGCGCAGCCCGGACAGAAAGGGGGCGTGGGTGACAGGAACCCTGACAGAGTCTGACGCCCCTGGCCGGCTCTCTCTTCACAGTTACAACTGGTCTTTTTAGCAGCACCATTTCATAAATGCACCAACAGCAAAGAAAGTCATTTTATCACAATTGCAAAGATGTGGAAACAAGCCAAGTGTCCATCAGCACATGAGTGGATTAATAAAATGTGGTGTATGTATACTATGGAGTTCTACTCAGTCACAAAAAAACAATGGTGAACTAGCACCTCTTGCATTATCCTGGATAGAGCTGGAGCCTGTTGTACTAAGTATCACAGGAATGGAAAAACAAGCGCCACATGTACTCACCATCAAATTGGTAATGATTGATCGACACTGTGTTCACATACGGAAATAATGTTCATAGGGTGTCGGGCAGGTGGGAGGGGGAGGAGGGGATGGGTAAAGTCACAGCTAAGGGACACGGTGCGCACTGTCTGGGGGGTGGGCATGCTTGTAGCTCTGACTCCGGCAGTGCAAAGGCAATGTATGCAACCAAAGCATTTGTACCCCTGTAATATTCTGAAAAAAAAAAATTAAGTATAATAAAAAATAAAAATAAATAAAATAAAATAAATAAAAACTTAAGAAAAGAAAGTAATCTGATACCATGGAGTCCGTATAAAACCAGGCACTAGGGAGAGAAGGTCAGCGCTGGGGTAGGGGACTCTTGCCAGGGTCAGAAGGGGACACCCCTCCTCAGGCTGCTGGGATTCCCCTGGGCACATGTTCGTGAGGCAGCCAGACCTCTGCTCTCCCCAAGGTTATGGGTTTAGCTTGTCTGGACCTTGGTGGTAGGGTTGTTTTGTTTTATTTTGTTTTCCTTAATACACAAAGCGAGAGGTCAGATGCGATGAGCTGGCCGCACTGTCTGAACAGGCGGAAGTGTTGCGGTTTCTAACTGCTGTAAACACATCTGGACGCGGGAGGAGACTGTGGGCAGAGGTGCAGGCAGAGGGGAGAGCCATGTGTGCTCTCTGTCTCTCTCTCTCTTTCTTTCTCTCTCTCTCCTGTTGTTTTGGCAAAAGAATCAGATTGTTAGAACAGTAGAATTCCAGATCATCAAAAGAATTACATAACCAGGTGCGGTGGCGTGCACCTGTACACCCAGGGACTCAGAGGCCGAGGCTGAGGCTGGAGCATGGCTTGAGCCCAGGAATTCGAGGCGAGCCTGCCAACCCTCTAGCAAAGACAGAAAGGAAGAAGGAAGGAAGGAAGGAGGGAGGGAGAGAGGGAGGGAGAGAGGGAGGGAGGGAGAGAGGGAATGAAGGAAGGAAAAAAGGAAGGAAGGAGGGAAGGAGGGAGGGAGGGAGGGAAGAAGGAAGGAAGGAAGGAAGGAAGGAAGGAGGGAGGGAGGGAGGGAGGGAGGGAGGGAGGGAAGAAGGAAGGAAGGAAGGAAGGAAGGAAGGAAGGAAGGAAGGAAAGAAGATGAATATATAATCACAAAAGGCGAGGTTCAAAACGGACTCGGAAAATCTGGTTGCATCACCGGGCAAGGAAAAACTTCCCTTTCACCCTCTGAAGGTTTACTGAGAAATCATCTGACAAAAGGCAGATTACTAGGAAAAAGGCATACAAATTTATTTGATCATATTTTTATGTGACATGAGAGCCTTCAGAATGAAGATCCAAAGATACAGGGGAAACTGTCCATTTTTATGCTTAGATTCAACAAAAATATAGATAGCTGTGTAGAAATGTGATTGGACAAAGGGTGTAATCCGATGCGGTAGACCGGGTGGGGAAGCCCGGCAAGGCCTGTCTAGGTTCTTCCTGGTGTCTGTGCAGCATCTTTCCTTCTGGGTACGAGGCAAGACCCTTTCTGCAAGGGAGTCTTACGACATACAATCAGATAAGATAGGTCAGATAATTTCTTCATGGCCAGCTTTTACACAGAAAGATGGGGCATGGAGAGGAAGTTAGAGCAATAATATTTTTGGGTTTTATGTCTGGCTTTTGGGAAAAGGGGTTCTAGGGCCTGCCTTGGGGAAGAGGGATTCTAATGTCTATGGCTAGCCTGGGGGAGGATGAGGGGTCAGAGACAGTGGGGCAGAGGTCAGAAGGGGCAGAAGGTCAGAGGCTTTTCTGACCTGTCTGTGTCTATCAGGGGCCAGGCCATAGCTCTGGTGCCCCCACCCCCACCCCCCCTTCCATGGAAAAAGTGTCTTCTATGAAACCAGTCCCTTGTGCCAAAAAAGTTGAAGACCATCTTCGGCTGGGTCTAGGAACCAAGCTGACACAAGACAGATGGACAGGAGAAAGGCATATAAGTTTTATTAATTTTCCATGAACACGGCAGGCTCACAAGAGTGTGAAGGCCTGAAGAAGTGGCCAAAGCAGAAAGCTTTTTAGACAAAGCGTGAAGAAACGACAAGATAGAGAGGCCTGGGCTGGGGGCAGCAGGTTTCAGGGGAGTTACTAGGAGACGTGTGGGGGTGGAAAGCTAGTGGAGATGAGAGTTATTTCAGCATGTTGTCTACGCAGCTCCATTGCAGCCTCACTTCCAGGTTGCTGGCAATGTGGGTTATCTTCTCATGAGGGACTGGGACCGGGGTAGGCAGCTTCCCCACAGGGACTTTACAGCTTGCCACCGTAAGAAGGGGCAGTTCAGATGGCCCTGTCTACATCTGCCACTTCTCGGGGGCTTTTAGCTCAAAATAATCCATATGCCAGGTTGGAGCATTTGGGGTGTTATGCCCTAACTCCTTCTGTCCGGAGGGTTCATTTTACTTATCATTCTACTTGTGTGGATTTCAAAATTGCCTACAAAGCAAAACACAACAAAAAGGATGCCCTTAAGCATTGTGTCGCACCAGCTTTGCAGGTTATGTGTGTCTGTCGGCAGGTAACAGCAGGGAGCAGAAAAGGGCGGAAGGGGGGGGCTCAGGGAGAGGGAGGGGCCCCGGTGCTGCCCACCCAGGCCCCCGGGAAACCCCTCTGAGAGCATCCCGGGAGACGCAGACGGACTCCTGGGTGAGGGAAGGGTGGCTGCATTTCCAGGTCACTGCGGAAGACAAAAGGGGAACGTGCCAAGTGAAGCCCAGACCTGAAACTCCCCAAGTTTATTTGTTATTATTTATCTCTGTTACATGCCTCTCCATGTACAAAACACTTTCCCACGCAGCAGCTCACTTCATCCTCACAGCACTCAGGCAAGGTGGGGAATGCACACGCTGCTTCCCCCATTTTACCGCACTGAGGAGAGAGTTTCTGCAACTCGTCAAGCTCATAGAACCAAGGCCACACAAGAGGAGGTGCAATGGAAGCCCAAGGCGCCAGCGCCCTTTCTGCTCTGTCACCCAGCATTGGTCAGGTGTGGAATCTGTACTTCTGGGGGGATCTGTTGGGTCCAGAAAATGTGGGTGCAGCCTAAGGTCACATGGGCATGTTCAGAGGGGGACAAACTAGCAGGGGAAGTGGCAAATGCCCCTGACAGGAGAGGTGAGCACTTCAGGTGGGCTCTGGTGTAGGAGGCAAGAGGCTGGGTTCATAAGCCATGAACGAGGGGAGACTGACAGTGGAGGAGGGGCCAGAGCCAGATCAGCAAAGTACAGATCCAGGAGGGTGTTCAAGCGCCTGAGGGTACCTGCTGGGTCTGAGCCCTTCCCCCACTAGGGGCCAGGCTAGGGAGAGGACCCCCTGGGGCCTCCAAGCTGGCTCTGCTGCCTTCTCTGCCCCCTTGTACCCACCACAGGGCAAAGAGAGATCCTCACCTGGACCCCAAATTATGACCTAATCGCACCATTCAGATCAGATGGATGGGTGAGCCCCCTTTTGTCAAATCTGGTTGTTGTGCTGTGCATGGCTAACATCCTGTTAGGCCCTCTTTTACTTGTGGGTTTTATGACCTTTTAACCTCTTTCACTTTCAAGTAACTCAATACATGCTTACATTTATTTCATTGTTGCATCTATAATCTTTGCTTTGGCCATTTGGGCAATTGCCTCTGTTTTGGGTCAGGGAAGTCGCTTTCCTTGTTTATTTTGAAATTCTACCTTTCTTCACCCTGACCCAGTTGCTCCTAGCCCTTTATTTGATTTTCACTTTGGATTTGAATCCTCTTGTGTTCCTTTGTTGGTTGAGAGGTTCCTAATTGTGTTGTGTGTGTCTGAGATGCCTGAGCCACACTGTTCTGTGACCCCAATTTGTGTTAGGTTGCATGCCTTTGGTGATCACTGTTGGCTGTTGCTTCCCTGGATGTTGTGGGGTTCTTGGCAAGCTTCCCCTGGATGCTCATGGGTTTTCAGCTTTTGGTGTAAGAACTCTCACTGTTAGTTGATTCCTGGGTGCTCTGGGTTAATTGGCATTTGGTGCCCTGGATTGGGGTTGGGTAATTGCGTAGGCAGCAGGGCCTGAATTTGTTTCCCCACTATATCTGCCACTAGAGTTCAAATGTAGAATCTGTTAAGCTCTCTATCTATTTTCTTTTCTGCCTACTTTGAAACTATGGTTGCTAGGTTACTGGTTTGCGATAAAACTTGCTGTCTGTGGTATCATTAGTTCAAGGTTACTTAGAGCAGCCATTTCTAGCTACAATGTGAACATTGAAAACTCATTTGAAACTGAAGGGAAAAAGGGGTAAAAGAGGCTTAAAAAAAATTCATGGAAGCTGCTTTACCCAAAATTTTGGTCCATAATTTTCATTACATTACCTATTTGTACTAAAGTTTGGTTATGTGAGCAATTCCAACTTTGTCAGAAACAATTTAGATCCAATCATCTTTTGCAAACTGGTGAACTTATATTGTTATCTCCTGGCTAGAATTCAAAGGCAAAAAATCTTTGGCTGGATCTTTGTGTACATATATGATTAAATGTATTTGTGTGTGCACACATGTATTATGTTGTATGTTGTGTCTATATGGTACCAAATTGACTTATAAAGGCATATGCATAAATCAAGTAAATAAGTCTAAATGTTTTTCAAGTTTTCACATGAATTTAGTAATTTTTTGATAAATAAACCAAGTTGTTAAAAGAAAAAGTATTATTGGTAAGATAAAAATAAAAATATCTTTAAATTGTCAGCATACAGTTTTGCCTGGTTTTGCTAGTTATTTTTATGTTTTTAAGATGTCAGGGTTTGATACAAAGGTTATAAAACTATAAACCAGCCAAAACAAAGTGATCTGTGTCTATGTAACTTTCATAAGTAAGACTAATTTAATATTGTTGATATAATAAAAACAGTTAAATCTTCTGAGTTACCAAAAAAAATACCCATGTGTTTAACTTTAAGATTCTTATTAAGGCAGATATCTAATATTCACCAGCTATAAAAATGGTTTAAAAAATAACTTAAAATGATAACTAAAATCTAAACAAACTGCTAAAATAAATGAATTAGGTAAACATAAATGAAATAAATGCTCATGACAGACAATTCAAAATTTCTTTTTTTTTTTTGCTCTATGTAAGTGCACTGCAAAAGATTTCTTGCTTCCTAGATTTTCACTAAAGTTTAGGGTACTAGGAGCTAAAAGAGTGTAGCCAATATACATGATTTTATATATCTATAAAATATACCAAATAAAATATGTGTTTTTAAGAAAAGGTGTCCAAACTATGCTCCCAAGAACACCTGCAGAACTGAGGAGCCATGATAGCTGCATGATTGAGCTCAAAGTTGCCTCGACGATGGGTCAGCTTTATGGTGCCAGAGGGTGCCATAGAGGTGGCTAAAGGTGAGGTGGCCCCAACTGTGCTCCTTGACAAAGGTTTAAAAGCCTGTGATCCATCATACAAAGACATCGATACCAACTAGAGCCATCAAAGTGCATGTGGCCTGGGCAACGTGTGGTGTTATAAACCAGACTGAAGCTTGTAACAGCCTCCCTGATAGGGCCTATGGGAGAAAATACATTAGTTACAATGTGACAAAGAATAGATTTGTTCTTGGGAAGTCCTTCTAAACACCTGTGTTGGTACCCAAGGGGTATTTATTATTCCTGCTATCCATGGCAAATGACAATGTCTCTTTAAATTGGGCCACGACAATGGCAGTGGTCAACAGCCACCCGGACTGTTGGTTAGCAGATATCTACCTGTATCCACTGGCGTCGAGATGCCATCGAATGTGCTGCCCTTAACTTCACAGAATAGGAGTGACCAGAGAAGCTCCCTGGGGAGCAGTAACTCTACCCACGCAGGTGACATCAACTCCACCATTCGCCGTTGGCAACTGCCTACACCTGAGAATACCTCCCACCTGCCACCTGTCGGTAAAACTAAGAGACACGTCTTTCCATTGGTAAGACAACACATAAACATTACATGCAGCCCACACACCTCAGTGTGAGATGGATTAACACGGATTATGGCTAAACATGGGATGTCATACCAAAAGGCCCCCCTATGCATAAAAAGACATAATCACACTGCAATTCCTCCATCCACTCCCGGCTGATGGAGTGGCTACCCCTTCAGCATATATCTACACTATTAAAGCATGGACGTGTGACTAGGCAGGGAACGAAATTGCTTCAAAAGAGCTAGAGCTTATATTACATCGTGGGGACCTAGGTGGCTGTGCGGGAAACACTTGTGGCCGTACTTCGTCCGCATTTGGACTGGGAGGTGTTCCACAAGGTGGCCTTTCCTGCCAGAAACCATATGTAAAACTTTGCCCACGGCGCCTAATACTTGCCTAAGTATTAGGCAAAGTATTAGGCAAGTATTAGGCAAACTTTGCCCGTGGCACCTACTAAAAGCCTTGAAAGCTCATTTCCACAGGCCTTTGGCGCTGTGGGAATGGCTGGTAGGTATTCCAGTTAGGGCAGGACACTAGGTGCTCTTATCCAGGTCATTGCTCCAACCCAGATCGCCGCTAGAGCACCGAGCCGCGCAAAACGCTATATACCTCTTAAGCCAGGCAACTATCCAAATGAGAAAAGTGGTTTTACAAAATAAAACAACCCAAGACATACTCACTACAGTGCAGAGTGGGACCTGTGCCTTAGCGGGAACCGCCTATTGCTATTTCAGATTTTTAAAAAATGTAGCTGATGCTTTAAATAATTTAAATGATCATATCAATAACATATAAAAACGAAGAGTACTAGCACTCTGGGAGGTCGAGACGGGTGGATTGCTTGAGGTCAGGAGTTCAAAACCAGCCTGAGCAAGAGTGAGACCCCGTCTCTACTATAAATAGAAAGAAATTAATTAGCCAACTAATATATATAGAAAAAATTAGCCGGGCATGGTGGCGCATGCCTGTAGTCCCAGCTACTCAGGAGGCTGAGGCAGAAGGATCGCTTGAGCCCAGGAGTTTGAGGTTGCTGTGAGCTAGGCTGGCACCACAGCACTCACTCTAGCCTGGGCAACAAAGTGAGACTCTGTCTCAAAAAAAAACCAAAAAAACTAAGAGTCTTTAATTTTCTTTCTAAATGGTCACATTCTTTGCCTACAAATTGGAGCTATGTTTTATTCATTGGCATAACGATTACAATTAGTGCGTACTTTTGTTGTTGTTGCCTATATTGTGGATGTGGGTTATATACACAAGTTACTGCCATGTCATATAAGTCAATATAAAACCATAAAGGTAACCTCCTCTCATTTCTCACTCAGAAAATATTGCAGAAGGACGGGCAAAAAGATTATAAGACCTGGGGAACAGGGTAGATTAAGGGAAAATGCAAATTCTCCACCACATGACAAAAAAGCTGTATTAACCTAGAGTGCTCAGAATTGCTACAAAGTAGACCAAACATGTACCACGACAACTACTGGGCCTAGGGTGGGGGGAAGTGCCCAGCACTTTCTTGGGTGTCTCACACTGTCCTGCCTTGAAGTGGCAGCTGAAGCTGGCCCTGCCTGCTTTAGAGCTGCTTTGGTTGTCTATGGTGCTCTTTAGCTAATTGTAATACTAAAATCCCCACCTAGCAGAAAATTGTAATATCATCAACACAACAGCATGTAATAGTGACACTGAGCCTGCTTGATTTGTTTCCCTGTGAACAAGCAAAGATACAATATGAAAACTTAGCTTCACTCACTGGGAAGGGCCATCAGTCTTATCCTGGCTGAGACAGGGGCCACTATCCACCCCTTAGAGAGGTTTTATTTACCATGCAATCACCATAAGAAACTCGTCTACCAGGCTAAAAGTTCTGGCCGGACTACTAGAGATGCTTTAGCTAAGCTTAAGACCTCCTGAGACTCTTTAGCCAATGCAATGATGGATAACCAATTAGCCTTAGATTATTTATTGGCTCAACAGAATGTTTTCTGTGCAATGATCACTAAAACTTGCTATACCTATGTCCATGCCAGTGAACAAATAAAAAAAGATATAAAAATCTATAAACAGACTAAATGGCTACACAATTTTGGTCAAGGTGCCATCTCTGTGGAAACTGAGACTCAATAAAAGGGTTTTTACCACCTATTAGCTGGTTTCCGCCCCTATTAAGGCCTTTAATGACAATTTTGTTACTGTTAGTTGTTGGTCCTTGCTTGTTTACCCTCCTTATAAGTTTATGTCTTCTAAATTATGACAATTCCACATGAAGATGACACTGGCAGTAGCCTTCTGACCCAACCAGCCAGCCCAGAGCATAAAATTGTCCTGCCCTCGGGTCCCTTAAATCAGCTGTCCAGATATTTCTACTCCTCCCGTAACAGGCAGGGTCAACACCCTGGACTCAGCCTGAAGACGCTGCAGAAGACAGAGTTCATCTTCAGACGAACCCTTGCTATTAAAGAGCATATAATCTGTGAGGGAGGAAAGAGTTAGGGAACGGGCAGGCCCTGCTCGATAAAGAGTCATGAGACCTGAACCAAGGTCTCTGATAAAACAGGAGGCAGTAGAAAAGCCAGCCCGAACCAGCTACAACCAAGACGACCACATAAAACGACCCGAGGCTGCCCTCGCTGCCCATTACGCCCTGCTCATGATGTATTAGCTACTAGGAGAACCTCCCTCCAGCGCTATGACAGCTCACAAACGCCATGGGAACTCCCAGAAGTTACCTCATATGGTTTAAAAAGAGGAGAAACCCTCAGTTCTGGGAATCCCCCGCCCCTTTTCCAGAAATCTTATAAATAATCCTGCCTCTGCTTAACAAAACATTAAATAAAACTTATAAAATGAGACCCCCAGAGCTCACAAATTGCTGCTCTCCATTGCTCTGAGCAGTAGCTGCTGCCCAGTCTATGTGGCAGCCTCCCTTTTTTTTCTTACTTTAATAAATTTGCTTTTGCTTTACTCTGTTGACTCACTCTTGAATTCTTTCCTGCACAAAGCCAAGAACCCACCTGGCCTTCAGGCTGGACCCTGGTTTGGGGGTCCACGGTCCTGTGTCATTACTACCTATCTATTAAGCAACCTCTCCACCGTTCCCTCTCCTCTAACCTCTGGCAACCACCGACCTATTCTCTTTTCTTTCTTTTTTTTCTTTTTTGATTATAACATGCAGGATGTAACCAATCTGTTTTCTATCCCTATGGATTTACCTAGTCTGTTTTTTTATTTTTATAAAAATGGAATCATACACCATGTGGCCTTTGTGTCCATCTTCTTTTACTCAGCAAAATGTTTCTTAGGTTCATCCACACTGTAGCTTGTAGTACTCCATTCATTTTATGGCTGAATAATATTCTATTGTATGGATTTAACACTTTTTATTTATTCATTCATAGGTTGACAGACATCTGGGTTGTTTCCATCTTTTGACTATTGTCGGTAATGCTGCTAGGAACATTCATGCACATGTTTTCGTTTGAACACCTGTTTTCAATTCTTTTGGGAGTTTACCTGAGTGGAATTGCTCGATCATATTGGCAATTCTTTTCTTTCTTTTTTTTAATTTATTTTTTATTTTTATTATTATTATTATTTTTTGAGACAGAGTCTCACTTTGTTGCCCAGGCTAGAGTGAGTGCCATGGCACCAGCCTAGCTCACAGCAACCTCAAACTCCTGGGCTCAAGCAATCCTTCTGCTTCAGACTCATGAGTAGCTGGGACTACAGGCATGCACCACCATGCCCAGCTAATTTTTTCTATATATATTTGTTGGCCAATTAATTCTTTCTATTTATAGTAGAGACGGGGTCTCGCTCTTGCTCAGGTTGGTTTCGAACTCCTGACCTTCAGCAATCCGCCTGCCTCGGCCTCCCAGAGTGCTAGGATTACAGGCGTGAGGCACCGCTCCCGGCCTCATATCGGTAATTCTATGTTTAACTGAGGAACCCTAGTTTGATTTTGGATGCTCAATTTGTACCCTAATTTTATGTCACCATGCCCAGTTTCACTACAGAAAACATAGAGATTGAAACCCTCTTCTGAAGGGTGCAGAGAGGCAAGGCCAGGCCAGACTGGTACCAGAGCCTGTCAGGCCAGGGCCACCTGCAGGGGCAGAGAGACTGTCTCCCCGGTACTGCCAGCCCTCCCTGGCTCCTGGGGTCCTGGGACAACAGCAATGAACAGCCAGTTGGATTCAGCGCTTACCTGACACAGCACTTGTCCTTTTACCTGAACCCAGGTAACTCAAGGCCACCCTCTTTGTTTTATTCCAATTGTTTCATTACAATATCCAGGCGTGTATGGGGTGGTCAGGCTATTTAAGATTAAAAAATGGTACCCCTCCTAAGTCCAGACCCCCTCGGTCACTGTGGGACTCATGTGTCTGGGGCCACCGGGACCTATGGGAGAGGTACAGTGACTGCATCACCTCCTGGCTGTGTGACCTGGGCCAGCGTCCTTACCTGTCTGTCCCTGAGTCCTTCATCTGTCACAATGAGCATGTCCTCACAGGGCTATCGAGAGGATGACAGTTGGTACGTGTAACGTGCATTCATGTTCTGACCGCCAGGGCCTGTGAGTGTGACCTTATTTGGATGAAACGTCTGTGCAGATGTAATAAGTCAGGGATGGTGAGAGGAGGAGATCGTCCTGGATTAACCAGGCGGGCCCTAAGCCCAATGACAATGACAGAGGCAAAAGAGGAGAAGACGCACAGGGAGGATGAGCAGAGCTGGGAGTGATGCAGCCACAAGCCAGGGAGTGCCGGGGCCCTGGGGCCCAGGGGCCCAGGGGTAAGAAAGGAGTCTCCCCTTGAGCACTTGGAGGGAGCCGGGCCAACCAAACACATTGGTTTCAGGTTCCAGCTGCAGAACTGTGAGAAAATAAATCTCTTTTGTTGTAAGCCCCCCGTTTGTGGTAATTTGTTACAGCAGCCACAGGAGACTAATACAACACTTACAGTAGGACTCTAAGTGAGTGCGCCATGAGACCCAGCTACTACCACGTAAGGGCTAGCTGTGCTTTCCTTCCCTCAGTGTGCTGGGCCACAGGCACCTGTGGCCTTAATGCGGGACTAGGGATGGTTCTGGGCCCTCTGCTCGGCTTTTTATGGACAGATTCTCACTCTGTCATCCTGGGTAGAGTGCAGTGGCATCGTCATAGCTCACTGCAACCCCAAACTCCTGGGCTCAAGCGATCCTCCTGCCTCAGCCTCCCGGGTAGCTGGGACTACAGGTGTGCACCACCACGCCTGGCTAATTTTTCTATTTTTTGTAGAGATGGGGTCTTGCTCTTGCTCAGGCTGATCTCGAACTCCTGAGCTCAAGCGATCCTCCCGCCTCAGCCTCCCAGAGTGCTAGGATTATAGGCGTGAGCCACCGCGCCCGGCCCTCTCTGTGTGTTTTAAAAGGATGTGTGATAAACTAGGCTTCTACTCCTAGTGGATACTTCCTCCCCAGGGAACTGAGGATTGACCCAGAATTTCAGGGTATCTCTGAACTCAGGCCAGTTCCCACAGTAATCAGAGAACATCTGGCTGGTGGGGGGGACCCCCTGGGAGATGTTCTAGCAGGGGCAGGGGCAGGGGCCTTGGGCCGGGGCTGTAGCCTCAGGGGCCATCAGGGGCAGTGGGGGTGTCCATTCTGCATTGCTCAGGGCTGGAACGTAAGTGCTGACCCGGTCCTGTCCTGTCCCCTTAGATGCATTGCCGGAGGCCATCTGATTCCTGGCTGTCACCCTTGTCTAAAGCCAGCTGGTCTCCTCACCAGGCCAGGAGGCCGAGGCAGGAAATGCCATCTCCAGCTGTGTTCAGTTGTGCCACAGCCTTTGTTCTTAAGGAAGGATCAGGCTGAAATTCTAGGAATCTCCAAATGGACGGGGTTGGCTGGAGGGAAGCTCAAGTTAAACGCTTGTGAGGCTCGCGACCTGGGGTCTAGCTGGCAAGATGGCGAAGCCCTCCACCGTGCAGGGAGGGAGAAACCTCTCCAGGCTTCTGACGCTTTGACAGCAGCAGCATGGGGCGCCAGAGGTGCATTGATTCCTCTGTTCTCTGCGGGGACTGTCCTCTCAGGACTGCAAGGCATTTACACCGTCTCGGTGATGGTTTGCTCAGTGGATGGACTGCAGCCTTTAAGACATCAACTGAAAATGAGAAAAACCTGACACTGGTCAGGGAGTCATTTTATAACTAGAATCATCACCCGGTGGTTTATCCTGTCTTCTAAAATTTGGGTTTTTGTAAATTGATTTTCCTGAAGCTGGTTACACATACAAAGGAAGCAAAAGAGAAGAGTTCTACAATCATACACTCCAGAGAAGTGGCTACTATATTATTTGGGGCTTTCTGTGTGCCAGGCACTATTTTAAGTCATTAAAATATATTATCTCATTTAATCTTCATAACTACTCTGAGTGCTAAGTACAGTCATGCATTGCTTAACGACAGGGACATGTTCTGAGAAATGCATCGTTAGGGGATTTCTTCCTTGTGCAAACATCACAGAGTGCGTTACACACAGCTAGATGGGATAGCTGACACACACCTAGGCTCTACGGTGTAGCCTGCTGCTCCTAGGCTGCACACCTGCACAGCGTGTTACTGTACTAGATACTGCAGGCAACTGTAGCAAAGTGGTAGGTACTTGTACATCTAAATTTAGCTAAACATAGAAAAAGTACAGTAAAAATATAGTATAAAGGATAAATCATGGCATACTTATATAGGGCATTTACCATGAACGGAGCTTGCAGGACTAGAAGTTGCTCTGGGTGAATGAGTGAGCGAGTGGTGAGCAAATGTCAAGGACCAGGGCATCGCCATGCACTGTTATGTGACTGGCAGCACAGGAGGTTTGTTTACAACAGCATCACCCCAGACACGTGATATGTTGTGCTACGTCATTACGAAAGCCATGACATCACTAGGTGATGGGAATTCTCAGCTCCATTATAATTTTACGGGACCACTGTCGTATGTACACCCTGTCATTGACTGAAATGGACTACGTGAGGCGGCCCATGATTGTGCTATCGTTTTGTCCTCCTTCTTAGCGATGGATCAAGATTTATGAAGTTTATAAAATTGATGGAGGCTCTTTAAAAAATTGAATTGCAGGCTGGGCATGGTGGCTCACGCCTGTAATCCTAGCATTCTGGGAGGCCGAGGTGGTCGGATCATTCAAGGTCAGGAGTTGGAGACCAGCCTGAGCGAGAGCGAGACCCCGTCTCTACTAAAAATAGAAAGAAATTAACTGGACAACTAAAAATATATAGAAAAAATTAGCCAGGCATGGTGGCACATGCCTGTAGTCCCAGCTACTCGGGAGGCCGAAGCAGGAGGATCGCTTGAGCCCAGGAGTTTGAGGTTGCTGTGAGCTAGGCTGACGCCATAGCACTCTGGCCCAGGCAACACAGTGAGACTCTGTCTCAAAGAAAAAAAAATTAAATTGCACTTATACAACAAAATTAGGTACAGAGCCTTAGCAAGGTAGCTTAAGCTTCATTAGTTTCATGGACTGGTTTACAGATGCAGAAAATTAGTTTCCAAAAAGCAAGCCATTTGTCCAAGGTCACACAGCTCATGATCAATGGAGGGGGAATTTAAAGCTAGTTCTGCCCAACTTTTCATCAGCACATTACCCTTCTCTGAGAAGGAGAATAACACATACATAGTATTAACTATGTGCCAGGCACCATTTTAAGCCCCTTACATATTTTAAAGAATTTAATTCTCACAATAACCCTGTTATATGTGTATTACATTTATCCTCCACTTTCATAGATGAGGACATTTAGGCACAAGGAGGTTAAGTAATTTGCCCAAGGTCACACAGCTAGTAGATGGGAACCTTAAAGAATAATGAAAAGTGGTTTGCCAAGGCATCCAGTTTGAGTTTGTAGTAAACAGAACCTACAAGGTGCACCCTCAGCCTCAATCAGTGCCAAATGGTCTTTTTTTTTTTTTTTTTTTTCCTTAAAGACAGAGTTTCACTCTGTCACCCAGGCTAGAGTGCAGTGCAGTGGTGTGATCACAGCTCACTGAAACCTGGAACTCCTGGGCTCTAGCAATCCTCCTGCCTCGGCTTCCCAGAGTGCTAGGATTACAGGTGTGAGCCAATGCTCAGCCAATGAAGGCTGTGAACTAAAATACTCACCCCGCCCCACTAGCTCCAGCTGATTGAATGGACCCCCTCATGGCCAAAGAAATGTCCTAAAGCAAAATTGCCTGCCAGGAGGAGGGAGGTCAGACAGGCCTTATCATGCCCCCCTCCTTTCTTGCAGACTTCCTTTGTAACCCATTAACAGGCCTAAGGGCATGCAAGACAAACCTGCAGGCCCTCAATTTATGCAACAAATGGTGGCTTATCTCTGGTAAACAGTTTATGTCAAAACATTCCAAGGCTTTAGACAAAGCTTCATGTGTTTAGCCAATTACAATCTGAAGAATGTTTATTTATTTATTTATTTATTTTTGAGACAGAGTCTCACTGTGTTGCCCTGGCTAGAGTGAGTGCCCTGGCGTCAGCCTAGCTCACAGCAACCTCAAACTCCTGGGCTCAAGCAATCCTTCTGCCTCAGCCTCCCGAGGAATCTTTAAACCCATCTATAACCAGTAAGCCCCCCCTTCCCCCCCTCGAGATGGCCCACCTTTTTGGGCCAAACCAATGTATGCCTCCCAGGTATTGATTGATGGCTTTACCCATAACCCCTGTCTCTGAAATGTATAAAAACCAAACTGTAACTCAGCAACGAGTCCACTTGCCCAAGGCCTCTTGGCAGTGGCTCCGGGTCATGGTTCTCAAATTTGGCTCAGAATAAATCTTTTTTTTTTTCTTTTTTTTGAGACAGAGTCTCGCTTTGTTGCCCAGGCTAGAGTGAGTGCCATAGCTTTAGCCTAGCTCACAGCAACCTCAAACTCCTGGGCTCAAGCGATCCTGCTGCCTCAGCCTCCCAAGTAGCTGGGACTACAGGCATGCGCCACCATGCCCGGCTAATTTTTTCTACACATATTAGTTGGCCAATTAATTTCTTTCTATTTATAGTAGAGACAGGGTCTCGCTCTTGCTCATGCTGGTTTCGAACTCCTGACCTTGAGCAATCCGCCTGCCTCAGCCTCCCAGAGAGCTAGGATTATACGCGTGAGCCACTGCGCCAGGCCCAGAATAAATCTCTTTAAAATTATTTTGCAGAGTTTGGCTTTTTTCCGTTGACAATTTCATTTTAGAAGGTTGCCTATCACACATGGTATGATTTTTAACTTTGTCAAAACTGCATGCATCGGCCGGGCACGGTGGCTGACGCCTGTAATCCTAGCACTCTGGGAGGCCGAGGCGGGTGGATTGCTCAAGGTCAGGAGTTCGAAACCAGCCTGACCAAGAGCAAGACCCCGTCTCTACTATAAATAGAAAGAAATTAATTGTCCAACTAATATATATAGAAAAACTTAGCCAGGCATGGTGGCATATGCCTGTAGTCCCAGCTACTTGGGAGGCTGAGGCAGGAGGATCGCTTGAGCCCAGGCGATTGAGGTTGCTGTGAGCTAGGCTGACGCCATTTCACATACTCTAGCCTGGGCAAGAAAGGGAGACTCTGTCTCAAAAAAACCAAAAAACAAAAAAAAAAACCTGCATGCATAAGACAAAGGCTGGAAGGGCATACACAGCAAAATGATGACTATGGCTCTTTCTGGGTTAGAGAATTAAGGTGCTGGTTCTTTCCTTCTTGAATGTGTTGGACCTTGGCGACCACTCACAAAGACACGGAGACCAGAACTTGATGTAAAAGCAAGAGGAGGGTTTATTCCAGCGCAGCGCAGGGGCGTAGCAGCGTCACCACACCAGGGAGCTGCCGCGCCGAAGCTTTGAAACTTGGGACTCTTATAGGCAAAAACCACACGCAGGTGGCCAGGAATTCAAAGGCAAAAACCACACGCAGGTGGACAGGAAGCCACACGCAGGTGGCCAGGAAGTCATAGGCAAAATCTATACGCAGGTGGCCAGGAAGTCATGGGGTCAAGGGGTGGGGAAATTCTTTAGGCTCTATTCTTGTGTAATTATGTACTGGTCGAGGTCAGTTTTGGGAATTTGCAACAATTACCGGTGGGGTTGAGCATCATTTACGGGTGGGGAAGCTTTGTTACACTTGGAT
>VSMD01067674.1:0-60202 GCA_008750895.1 Mirza zaza
AACAGTGAGAAATGACGCTCGTGCATGCCAATCTGGAATGTTTAGGGTTAATCTAATTCACTACCTGTTCTTAAGGTAACAGTGAGAAATGAAGCTCATGCATGCCAATCTGGAATGTTTAGGTTTAATCTAATTCACTACCTGTTCTTAAGGTGAGTCTAAGTGGAAATGGCAACTTGCGCTGACTGTATATTCTAGATGGAAACTTTAGGTCTTAAGTCGACTTGATGACGCCGAAACTGGGTAAGAAGCACCAAAGCGTCGGAATTTCAGCAATCAGGAGAAAAGAAATACAACTTTTTTGAAACATATGTTAAAACATTTAAAAAAATAAAGGGAGAGATATAAAAGTTGGATTGGGACACAAAATAGGCAGGACTCTGGTAAGAAGTGGCAGAGGGACAAAGCCGTTATAGAAAGACTGGAATGCAAAAGAAAAAATGCTCTTGTGGAGATGTACGCACTGTCCCGGTGGTCCTGCAAAGTATGACCTTGGCGAGCAAAATCAAGGGGACAGAAGAAATCACGTTCAAGTGCGACAGCAGATGCAATGTTCCTCCCTGGAACTCCACCTCTGTTATCTGAAGTATCCAACGAATGTGTTTGCTTGAAGAACACACTTGTTTCAATTCCCCATTGTCTGTGACTACGTGCAACGTCTTACAATCATAAATGGGTTTGATGGTTGACTGATTGCTTCTCTCACGACAAAGTCAAGTCATGGCCAGGTCTATTTTGATCACCAGGATACACCCAGCACCTGGCATGGAATGGGGCAGTTTATGGGACTCAACAAATGTTTGCTGTAGAAGTTGAATGTATGATTACTTATGTAGAATAATATTCCTTACATTTTTTTTATGTTCTATAAGGGACCTAGTTTGGGAAACTATGGCTCAAGGGCTGATGGTCTGTTTTTGTATAGCCCTGTTGACCTAAGAATCGTTTTTTGTTTTGGGGTTTTTTTATTTTTTTTTTATTTTTAAAGGGTTGTTCAAAAAAAAAGAACTAAGAAGTTCATGCAATAGAGATCATATCTGGCTTAGAAAGCCTAAAATATCCCATTGCCTGGGCCTTCATAGAAAAAGTTTGCTGACCCTTGTCCTACAGGTGTTGTTTTAATAATCTGTCATATACTGGCAGAATCTGGAAAGAATTCACTAGTCAAATGTGAATATTTGGCCAAATGTGAATATGCTTTTTCACATATGAGGAAAGTAATTAGAAAATTTTAAATATTAACTGCATAATTACTTAGTTGTATCTCCAATTCATTAAAGCATCCAAATGCCTTTTTCATTTATCACAATAATTTTATAATTCCTAGCCATATTGTAAAGGGTCTTCCTTGCTAGTTTATATTCCTTTTCAGGCTAAAGGAAACACAAAAACAAAAATCCCCTGAAGTTTATGTGTGGCATTGATCGAACCACATTTTAGAAATCCCCACCCAGTTCAATGTCAGAAACCAAAGACTCACTTTCCCCTCAAATTTCCTTTGAAAACCTACAAGTAAAAACTTTTGGGGGTGGGGAAGAATTATTGAACAACATCTGTCAATCATGAAACTTCAAAGAGGTAGTGAAAAACCCTAACAATAACAAACCAGGCTGGAAGGAAACTTTGGGATGTGGCTTTATCTAAACAGGAGCCACCCACACGCTGTGGCAGTATTAACCCTTGGGCTGCTGCTAGAAGGACCAACAGCTGTGGGTGCCGGTACAAGCTAGCATCTCCTTTACTCTGAGACCAACAGGAAGTATTTCTTCTTACCAACCCTCAATTACAGAGAAACTCATACACTTAACTTTTAGTATATACCATGCCGTGTGCTAAGGATTTTTACATGATATGTAAATTAAATTGACAGAAAAACCCTATGATGCTGAAACTGCTATTATTATAAACCCCATCTTGCAGATAAGGAAGCTAAAGCTCAAACAGTTTAAGTAATTTCCCAAGATCATAAATTTGGGCAGCAGCAAAGCTGACATTTGAAATTAGCTCTACCTGATTGAAAAGACCCCTGATCTTAAACCCACGCTTGATCTCTAAACGTCACATTGTCGAATGCTGACAGCCAATTAAGAATGACTTCACGTAAGTTCTCAATTTGATAAAGTGGTTTTCTTTATCAGGCAGAAGGTGGAATAAGTGATTTTATAGCCATCCAATGAGTGATATTGGCAATTCTTGGATAATGTGTCTATAGCGGTATATTCTAGGAGACTATTTCTCTTGGTTCATACCTAAGAACCACTGTTGTAGTGTCCTTGCAAATATGTATCTTTTCCCTGCCTGGGAAGAAAAAGTTTTACATGAAGGAAAACCTGAAAATCATTCTCGTTCTTTCCTCAGGACCTATCTCGGGGCCTAGAACATAGGGGGACTCAATACATAATTGTTGAACTACTGGAACCTTCTATAATAGTAACAATATCAAACTAGATACAGCTCTGACGGCTATTATCAAATAAGGGTTGACTTTCTCCGAGGTTCATAAAAAATGAGGCTTTACACTATAATAGTAAACGTTGTTAGTTAGCCTGGGCATTATAAATAGAGTTCGGTGAGTCTGTGAATTTAAATGAGCAAAACTTGCATCTTTTTATTTTCTCTAACCTTTAATTAAAAATTAACATTTACAATTCTTAGCTGTACCAGTGGCTTTGTCACCAATAGAAACCACAGTTTCCAACCCATATCATATTTGTTGCAGATGTCTCAGCATACTTACACTTATCACTTAGACATTTCAATTTTTTTTGTATCTGCTACTACCATGTTTCCCCCAAAATAAGACCTACCCATAAAATAAGCCCTAGCAAGATTTCTAAGTACTTGCTCAATATAAGACCTACCCCCAAAATAAGACCTAGCGATGGGCGTGGCTACACAGCGTATCTGCACAACTCATGCATTTAGTCGAAGAGCGGTAATGAAGATGAGCAGCAGCCCTTCTCATCTGCCCCATGAGAGCTCTATTGCTCCACATGAGAGATCGGGCCAATGGTTCTAAAGGAAATAGAGTCGCAAGAAATTCAAGATGGAATTTGGGGTTTGGAGAGTTAGGATGATGTTCCAGAAGAAGATGACTTAACTATATTTGAATAAATGTAGATTGTTGTACTGTACTTAAAAAAAATAACACATCCCCTGAAAATAAGCCCTAGGGTGTCTTCTTGAGGAAAAAATAAACATAAGACCCTGTCTTACTTTCGGGGAAACACGGTATATCTGTTACTTAAAACATTGCTATAGAAACACATATTACGGTATCACGAATTCATTGTAATAATATTAGATCACTATATTTCAATGTAATTGGTTTTCTTTGAAATACTGTATATTTTAAACGTTTAGAAACATCACTCTGAGAAGGGGGTGCCACAGGCTTCACCACTTCAAGAAGTCCATGGCACACACTCAACAAAAAGCAAAGCGCCCTTGGCAGAGTGAAGGCATTTGAGCTCTAATCTCTTTGCCAGGATTTCCTAGAAGACATTTTGAGATTCGTTCCTTTCTTTGGGGAGTTGGTAACTTGTGCCAATGGGAGATCCGTCTGTCTTAATGTGTTGGGCTCCACAGGGCCAATAGTGATTATCAGAGCTTCTGCCCAGTGTGAAGGGAGCTCTGCCGTGGAGAATGATGGGAAACCCTCCTTTGAAATCTCTTAACAATGAAAAAGGTGACTAACATATAATGTGCTTTACTGGGTTGCACACTGAGCGATTCATCTTATAAACACCGTCTTATTTTATTTCCCCAAAAACCCTGAGAGTCAGATTCTACTTTTACCCTTATTTTACAGAGGAGGATATTGTTTACTTAGTAAATAAGTATTCTTACTAAGTAAAAGCTGCCACTAGTCCGTGCTCAATAAAAGAATGCTATACTTTTAATGTTATATAATTAACATAATGACTTGAGACAGGAAGTTCTTCCTTCCCCTCAGCATATCTCTATTTAGTAAGATTTCCCTCTCTGGAACTCGGGCAGTTGCATATATATTGTGTTGCTTTAGGTGAACAAGCTGGTGAACACCTTTGTGGTTAGAACTTTACTGTCAGCTTCACAAGAATCTCTTGGTGTGTGCTGTTCCTTAGTATACCAATGCACCAAAGTGTGTGGAAAACTATTATCTGTGCCCCTTCTGTTGCTCAGATAAATTAATATCTTAGCGAATTTTTGTCCTAAGCTCCTTTATTGAATAGAGGCGTTGCCAAACCAATTCAAATATTAAAGTAGGAATCTATCTCTCAAATTCAGCTGTGTTGATTTGTTTTTTTATCAAGATGCCTTAACTGACCCATTTTGGCTCTTTACCATGTTAGCCTTAATGTAATGTCTTTTTTATTATACCAAGTGATTTTTATTTAAAATCGTGAATGAGAGAGGTTCAGTTTTAAAATTCTTTTAGAAATAGTGTCAGCATGACAAAGGATTTGAAAGGGGCTGGGAGTAACCTGTTTTCACTGGCCCCTTGTGTGTGTGTGTGTGTGTGTGTGTGTGTGTGTGTGTGTGTATGTGAGCATGCATGTACATACCCATACTCAAGTTATAATGCAACTTGTTTACTTTCAATCACTCTAAAGCAAAGTATACCATGGGATTTCCCCTTGAGGTTTTCTGCCAGTTTTTTTTTTGTTTTTTAATGGCATACTAACATTTATCTTTGGGAAACCAAGAAAAAAAAAAAGGAAAGAAAGAAAGAAAAAAGAATCTGACATTTGTCTTTAAAAAATATTTATTTATTAAGACTCTGACATTTGCAAATGTCTCCTTATTTTGCAACTAAGTCTGGCCTCTCTATGTGAGACATATGTGGTTGGAAATTTTCAGCATTATTAAACAGAACTCTAGATTCACTGTTAGGCAGGCAGCCTGGTAGTACGGAAAGAACAAAGGCTTCGGAGCCATTGAGACCTGGGGGAAAAGGGGCTCCACTTGCCAGCTGGGTGCCCTAGAGAGAATCACTGTACTTCCTAATTACTTACTCCTAAAATGGGACTAATATTTGGAAGGGGGATTCTGAGTATGAAATGAGATTACATGTTTGAAGTTCCTGGAACATAGTAGTTGGTCAAAAAATAAAAAATGGTTAGTTCTCCCTTCCTCTTTCCTTTCTGCTAGGAGGATATGAATTCATATACTTAGCCCAGGAGCAAGGCATTGGCCTTCCTAAATTATTATTCTGATTTCCTCTCTTGTAAAAAACCAAATTCACTCCAAAATAAAACACATACACAGAAAAGCGCATAAAAAAACATCTGGCTTAATGAATTATTAAAAGATGTACCTCTTGTAACTACTGTTCAGGTCAAAAAACAACTTTGCTAGCCACTCTAGAAGTTCCTTCTTATTCCCTGACTCAATCACAGACTCCTCCCTCCCTCCAGAAAGTAACCACTATTCCTGAATTTTATAGTTATCATTTCCTTGAGTTTTTTTTTTTTTGAAATGGTTTATCATCTAAGTGTGTTTCTGTAGTTTTCTTGGTACAAATAATACGACTGCATACACATGGCAGAATTTGTTTTTTGCAGAATTATTGTAAACAAAAATCCTCCTATAATAAAAACACCAATAGAATCCCATAAAAATATTTAATCAGAAACTAATCAAGTGGGAAACATCAGATAAATACATGAAATCCTTCTACAATGTAAATGAAATGGGCTGGCCTGTCCAAAGTCGGTGTCATGAAAAACAATAAACATACTAAAGAGGCAAAACAATCAAATTAAATTTGTGGTCCTTGACTGGATTCTGAATTTAAACAACAACAAACTCATAACTTTGGGGAAATTTGAATGTGGACTGTAATATATATATATATATATATATATATATATACACATACACATATATACATATATATGTATATATATATTTACATGTATATACATGTGTGTATCTTTATCTGGGTATTTGTATACATACATACATATATACACATACACATATATATACAGAGAGAGAGACAGTGAGAGTGAGAGTGAGTGAGAGAGAGAAATCCAAGCCATGACACTAAATATATGCTTTGCAACTGTAGAGTTCAAAAATTTACCACTGTTTTCTGCGTCTTTAAAAAGTTTTGTTAGCATGTTGCAGGAAGAATATTTTGTCACCCTGTTATTTAAAGTGTGGTTGCCAGACCAAGCAGTATCAGCCACACCTGGGAACTTGGTGGCAATGCAGATTCTCAACCCTGTCCTAAACTAGCTGCATCTGCATTTAAAAGTTTGTTAGGTGATTCATTTACACATTAAAGTTTCAGAGGCACTGCTTTAGCAAAAATAGAGGATTGTTCTTTGGTACTCTGCCACAGAGAAGCTTCCCTCTTAACAATAAATTTCTTAGTGGCATTGTTTGCAAAGCTCTGGTACAACTGTATCCAGTACTAGCCAGAGAGAAAATGAACCCTGAGAATGTTCCAGTCAATTAATTGGTGGAGGAGTGCAGAATGAGATATGACTCCCCATCCGTCATCCCAACAGAAAGCAAACAAATTCAGGCTAACAATAAAAACAATCATTTAAATTAAACAACACGAGCGCAGTGAGTTCATGGGGTATACAGGATTTAATTTAACTTTCAGCATATTGACAGTACTGTTTAACATTCTGGACAGATTTTGAGAATATTTTTCCCCAAATGATGGAAGAAGCCTTCTCTCCAATCAACGTGACGGTTTTATTCCAATTGCACATATTTCACAACTAAGCTATTCCTCACCACTCCAAATCCATTCCACCGTCTCCTCTGTATTATTTCCTTCTTGCCTCTCTCCCCAACAAAAGAGCTTTACATGTCTCTAATCCAGCATGACAACCTCTTCTGGAATACTCCTGAGAGGTAAGGGGTAAAATCTCTGCCTCAAAGTGTTACACTAGAGGGATACCACTCCTCTGTTATCATCCCATAATCAAATTTCAATATAGCTAACTGAAAATCTATTTGGATAAAGTCTAAACGTTAAGATATTTAAAAAAATTATTCCTTATATTAAGTAAAATGTAGCTTCATTGTACCTCTACTTACTGTTCCTCATGCTGCTCTCTAAAGCAAAAGACAACAAAAATATTCCTTTTTCTATGGGATGAGAGCTCTTAAACTCCTGTTGGACATTAAGCCCATATCCCTAAATCATTTCCTTTTCAAGTGGAATATCCCTGCTTCCTTTAATTATTTTTCAAAAGGTATATTTATCAGACCCTAAAGTCTGATGATGTATTTACCAGACCCTAAATTCAGCCTGCCAAGCATGTAGCACCCAATAAATGCCAGGGCCTTTTTTCTAAGTATAAAGTGATCTATTCTCTGAAACCATTCTTGGTATTGAAGATTCTCCATGATGTGTTTTGCCAGTTACAACACTTAGAATGTAATCTGTGCAGCAAAGATTACAATGGGACTCGTACCTCCTCTTCTACTAAGTGCAGTTTAAGACTACTGACAGTTTATTTTTTTGTTGTTTTGATTCTTTCAACCAGATTATCTTGATTTCAGAATGACCTTAACTCACCTCTAAGCCCCTGAGTCTTTAACACATGAACAGATGCCAAGCCGGCTTTTTGATAAGTGCTCCTTTGTAATTGACTGTTTGAACCTATTTATCTGCCTTTACATCTACCTGTTAAGTTTCAGAAAACTGGTCATTTCAGGCAATTAAAACCCCGATTTGGTCTTTGCTGTGTTAGGCATCCCTTCCACTGCACTTTTCATTCCTCCTGCTCTTCCCTAGGCTATAGATTCCTGCTACCTCTGTTAGAAGTAGACTTTAGAAGGCGGGCAACCAACATTAACAGGGTGCCTACCAGATGCCAGGCTTTGTCCAAGAAATGATGGCACATCTGTCCCTCTACAGACAGAGCCTCAGGCCTGACATATGGTCTTTGGAGCACGATTTTTTTTTATTTTCTTCTCTGTGTTACAGTCTCCTGATTACTAAGCTTGAGTTTTCTTAGGATGCCCCACTGGTGTTGATTCTTTTATTCTTTTTCTGGTTGCCTGTCTGGATTGTATCTTGTTCTGTCTAGAGGCCCCCCTGTTCTCAGGAAACCTGAAAGCAGAGATGTATTTCTCATTTCCGCATCTTCTCCAACAGGAAGACTAACTAGATGCTCTGGAAAAGCACATTAATTATTCACACTATCAATACCTGTTGGGCCACCAAAATACATCCTCTCTTTTCTTCTGGCTTTCCATGGGAACCACAGGTTTCTGCAGTTCCTTCCCCGTCCGCATATCTTCACCTCCTAAAACCATACAAGCTGCCTCCTTGGTCCCTGCCTTGTCTTTGCCAACAGAGTGGCCCCCAAACCTTGTCATCGAACCTCTGGACACTTTAAGGTTTAAAATGTACTTTCCCTTAATGTAGAATGTAATGGGTTTTAAAACCTCCGATGCCTATTCCCAATGAGGCCCTTGCCCTCATTCTGAAGTTATTGCTTGTAAATTGCAGAAAACACAATAATATCCTGTAGTAAAGACTCCTGGTAATCCTCAGGGATGGGGTAATATCGGTGTGTGTTTGGTTTTCTCCTCTTCTAACCTTAGAAGGCTGAATTTTGGCTACTTCCTGTGTTGGTTGCCGTTCTCTAATTGTTACCGTCCTTTCCCAGGTTATATGGGGAACAGGATGAAAAATATAAAAAGATTTGGCAGAATAAACTGTCTTGAGTCCAGTGGTTTCCACTGTTGGCTGCATATTGGAATATCTTGGGGAATTAAAAAAAAAAAAAATTCCTGATACCAGGCTCCAGACCAATTAAGTCAGAAACTGTAAGGCCCAGTTAATGAGTAGTTTTTAAAGCTTCTCAAGTGTTTCCATTGTGCAGCCAAGGCTGAGAATGACTACATTAGCCTGGCGGGAGAAATACGTATTTTGAATAGGATGGGGCCCAGAAAATGGAAGGAATTTTAATGATTGAATTTTGGATCAATTGTTTTTAACATTGAAACCAATTATATCCTCTACTGAAGCAACACAAGATACATATATTTTTTTTAAAGTAGAAAAGCAAATATAAATTATTTCTTTGAAGTCAAATTTTTAAAAATAAACATAATAATTGATGGCAAAATTGATAATTTACATAACAGGCAGCACACAAGAGTGAGTTAGGGTCAGAAAAGATTTTCTAAAGGCAAGTCAGCCGGATGTTCAAATGGTAGTGAATACAGCCACAGGAGATTTTTAGAGTAAAAATGAAAAGTCAACCTCACAGTGGCTAGCTAGCTCCCTGAGGTTTTTCCTCCTGGCTGCACATGGGAACACTCACAAAGTAGCAAAAAGTCTCTGTAGACCCTTTTTGCCATTGCCCATGGGTATGGGGTTTATGGAACACATGGAAACCACAGTGGCAGAGACAGGAGACTGCAGAGGAATCTCCAGAACCTCGCCGCAATGCCAGCAGTATGGATCCAACTGCATTATTGGCCACTCATACACACTGGATGGAATTCAAGACAATCTGTGTCCACACTGGATTTCCCTCTGCCATGATTCATATCAGAATGAGAGTCTAGAGGATAAACATTCACAACCAGAAATCACATCTGGTCTCAGGGCATCTTTGTTTACTTTGCTGCTTAGGGGAGAAAAAAAAATCTCAAAATGTGAGTTGCTTTGCCTTAAGTCACTTCAAATACAGTCTGAGTTTCGCTTGACTGAGTCACCATGCCATCTAGCACGCACAATCTTTATTATTTCCTTGGCCGGACACGGACCATATTGACGGAGTCAGAGCTTGCTTTCTAACTAAAGTTTGTTCACAATCAAAGGCTCCTTCAGCTCTGAGTCACCACCTCAAATAACTGATTTCTCTTCCCAGGAATGAGACTGGTGACTTTAATCCACAATTTTCTTCCTCTTTTAACAACTTTTCTCAACCATATTTCCACACTTATTTTTTTTTTTCTTCTGCATTTAGACCAGAAAGCAAATCTGGTTTGTTTCTTTTGAAACAAAAATGCACAGCTGGCAAGCCAGCTATTTTGAGGAATGAGTGCAGAGTTCTAAGGCAGCACACTCAGAATCCTCAAGAGCTGCCAAAGCACCATTTATTCTATTCATTTCTTGTACACAAGAACCAAGCGTTTCCCCTAGAAGCCAGCTCCCTGATGTTGGAGCTGAATGAACACAAAATGAGATCTGGGAGAAAGAGAGCATTTCTAAGTCTTCCCTTACTCAGAAAGCAACGCAAGTCAACGAAATGCGCAAGGCATGTGATCAATACACAGAAAGGATTTGCTGCATGCTGCGCAGCAACGACATGAAGGTCACATGGGCCCAGAGGGAACCAACTAGCTGAGATGTTCTGCTAGCAAGTGAAACACAGACAGGAAACCGTGTGTCTGATACTGTAAAAAAAAAAAAAAAAAAATCATTTGTCTTCCTGCCAGAGTTAGGCTTGCAAACCAAAGAGGCTGCTTTCATTTAAAAGAAATTCTGTAACAATGAGAGAGGAAGGAATGAAACTTTGTGGCTACGAGAAGTCCTCTTCTCCTCCCTTCTCTGGGCTTCGCAGATTAGAGAGCGTGCGTCACCATGCTAACTGCTAACACCTGCACATAGCTTTCAGGTCAGCAATGTACACCACTGGGTGACAGCGTGTATCTGATGGTCTGCTTCCCTCTTTAACCACATAGGTTAACATTTGAGGCAGAAGTGGTTTCTACAGTCCTGCTTTTGACGCTAGCTAGTTATAATTGATGCATTTGCTTATAGTCCTATCCTGTTACAAAAAACGAAAAAAAAAAAAAAAAAGAAATTAAAAAGATCTCATGCAACCTACAAACAGACACAGTGAAAGAAGATAGAGGAAAAATCAAAATAGGAGCTGGAATTATAACAAACGGGATATAAATGTGAGAAAACAGGGTAAAAACAGATAACCAAGCAAGAGTGGTATCAGCATACAAATTGTGTGCACACATACTTGCTAGAAGCATGAGTCAGGTTTGACCCTAAGTTTTTCTGATAAGAGTTTTAAGAGGGAAATACAAAAAACACAATTACTTCTATCAGGCACTGGCCTGAGACCTGTTTTTGTAAATGAAGTTGCACTGGAACACAGCCACGTGCAATTGCTTTTGCATGCTGTCTGTGGCTGCTTCCACGGCAGAGGTGATGAGCTGCAACAGAAGACTCTATCCCCTGCAAAGCTGAAAATCTTTATTATCTGGCCCTTTATGAAAGAAGTTTGCCAACCCCTGCTTGACATGCTTCAAAGAGGCCTTAAGATCCGAGAAGCATGAGAACACGCTTCATGAGGAGAAGAACATCTTTCTAAGGCAGAGAGGCAAAAGAAACTTCTCCTGGCTTCCTCATGAAGATGACAATACAATGCAGTGAATAGCATCCTCAGCATTATTTACCGTCGACATATCACTCTGATTCACAGGACTGCTTATGACGGATGGCACCTCAACACAATTCAGGTGGAGGAATTTTCAGGAAGGAGGAGAATAAGTGATATTGCTACAAAACTCCTCACTCATCTAGCTAAAGCCAAACATAAGACATTTCAATCTAATGGAATAACAGTAACTATTTACTGCCAAAATTTGTTGAATACTTGCTCTGGACCGGGGACTCTGCTAAGTTCCCCACATAAATAAATTCATTCATGCTCAAAATAATCCTCTTTAAGAGTGGCCTAAATTGTATAATGTAATAAAGTCAGACAAAAGGCATAATACTTCATATAATAGTTTCAGGATTTTCAGTATATAAAATATGTCTACTCCTACCTAGACATGTCTCATTAAAAAATGGAAGATTTTAAATAATTTCCTTACAGATGTTTTATTTAAGCAGGTAGCACAATCTACTAATGTTGTTTGATCTGTGTTTGTTACATTGGTTGTAATTAATTTTTTAATTCATAAGCTAGCAGAAAATTTATTAACTATTAACTACATTCACCTTGTAAATTACTGTATAAAACTTGTCGACAATGCACTGACTTTAGAACGATGTTAATGTACATACACAGAGTGTAAATAAAATAGTGTTGATGTACTGAAATATGAACTGTACAAAAAGTATTGGTAATTATATATGGAGTGTACACCTGTTCATCTGTAACTATTATCCAAACAAATTAAATACTGTGGATGCCTAAAAAAAAAAAAGATACTCATTATGTCTAACCCTATTTTTCAGAAGGGAAAACTGAGGCAAAATAGTTCACCCAAGGACAAAGAGTTTATGAATGGCTGAGTTGGGATTTGAACCCAGATAATCTTACCAGGGAAACCATGGCTTTAACCCCTACCCTATGTTGTCTTCTCAAAAGACGAGTGTCGTGCTGACCAGCATGTAGGTACCTCATTCCTCACAGACACAGGACAGCGTTGCTGTTCAGCACACTGAACGGGGAGCCTCTAAGTGAGAAGCCCAGCCTCCTGTGTCTGTAAGACGGATAAAAAAAAAGCACACGCACACATCCCAGCCGTGGGAATAATGTGGAAGGGTCAGGGTATTCCTTGAAGAAGAGGTAAGATTCTCTGATTCTTCTATGCCTTTCCTATGGACAAAAGGTGGGGGATTCAAGCTACTCTCTGGAGACCCACTTCTTTGTCATTAAAATGAAAAGCTCGGATAAGCCCATCTCATGGGTTTCGTTTCAGCATAAATATGTAATAATTCCACGAAACAAGACAACACACCTGAAAGTGGGTAGCACAGCTGAGCACATCCAGAGTAGGTTCCAATCCAGGGCAGTGATCGTCACTACTGTAGTTCTGTGAGTACCCACAGCCTGGGCCACAGGCACGGTGCCACCTTGCCTATACATCAGTTAAGGAAGGGGTGGGCTCCTGGCCTTGCAACACAACTGCTGAAAGTCCAGGACTGAAGTCCAATGCTAATTTCCTTTCCTACATGGCCATAGGACCCTCTCGTTTTCTAGAACAAGCAGCTTAGCTCTCCGTGAGAGGAAAGGTAGGATGGCCAGGATCCAGTCACCAGGGAGCTAGAAGCAGTCCAAAAGCACTCCTAATCCTCCACGGGTTACCATCCATCCTGTTTTCCATGTCCCCAACTCCAGTAGACGACTGTAACAAACAGCTAAGGAACAAACTGACTCAGGACAACTCTTTTTAATGCCACACTGTTACTCCTCTGGGGCTTCCTGGAGCCACCAAACATCTCCTTCATAGCCCCAATTCAGAACAATATCTTGTAAAATGCATCTTGAAAACATTTCAAAGTGTCTTCTTGCTTTGGGAAACTTTAACGGACAGTCCCACAGTAAAACTAATACAAATACAATAAACTACTATGAACATGATCATGGAAACAAAAGAAATGTTTACTGAAAAGGTGTCTTGTTTTCCCTACATCCAGATTCACACCAGAACAACATTTGTGGAGTATATTTTAAAAATGAGCTTTAATATCACTGCTTAATAAGACTCACATATCACTGGAGGGTTCTGTTACAGGAGCAGACTGCGTAAAGCACATTTAGATCATTTCCAAATGACAAGATATATTCCTCATTAGCCTATAAGCTCAGCAAGTTTCTGGCATAAAGTTACAAGACCCCAATCTCTGGTTCCACCCCTACCTTGGGGAGTTCACACCAGTGCTTCTCACACTTCCGTGTGCAAACCATTCACTGAGGACCTTGTTACAAGCAGTTGCAGATGCTATGGGACCAGGGGGGGCGGAAGTTGTGCAGTTCTAACAAGCTCCCTGGTAATGCCGCTGCTGCTGGTCTGTAGACACTTTCAGTAGCAAGGGTTTTCACCATTCAGAAGAGGGGTGTTCCCTGGCATACAGTGTTCTCGTTAACCAGAGGAGGAAAGAGTAAGGAAGGAGGCAGCCTGTTGTGAACCAACCATGGTACTGGGTGCTCCCAATCTCCTTGAATCCTGCAACACCCCGCAGGTACCATGAACAGCACTAGCTCGCCACCAGTGGCCCCACTATTCAAAGAGAAGGCCACGTGGCCCGAAGCAAGTTTTCCATGGAAAAAAAGAAGAGAGAATGAATCCCTTTGGCAAGTACAGAACTGCGATTACCCTAATCACTGATCTGAAAGGCACTTGTGAGTCGTTGCAGTTTTATTTAGCTGCTTCCTGCTGTGATTCTGAGTCAAAACAGGAACAACGTGCCTAATTTGTAATATTATCCAACAATGTCAGGGATGTGGTTAGCTTTGATTAGAAATTCTAGACCCAGCATGCTCCCCTTGCCTCTGTGAAGGCATGGGGAGAAAAAGAGAAACTGGATGAGGGAGGGATTAACACATTGATTGCCACACTAGAAAAAAAACTTTTTTGTTTAGGGCCATGGTGTTTTATTCCGAAAATAGAATAAAAACTTCAAAAACAAAACAATCCTTTCTAACTTAATGAAAAACTTGTTATTTTTTTATTGTTTGCCATACATGAGCTGCATGCAATTAAATTGTCAATATTAATTGTAACAGTAAGAACATCAACAAGTAAGATTTTAATGGACCAACTACAGGGTTTTTCCCAGGGGGCCACCCATCATGTAACACGTATGTTACAACACGGCAGTGTGAGCTGACTGCACACCATGTGGCTCCCAAGGTAAAGAGACATGTGAGTTACATATGCTTCATGAGGCTCAAAACTAGCATGAGTGAAATACAACTCACATGGGAATTAATGTGTCAAAGCAAAGCAAACCCCTCCAAAACACTGCGGTGCGATACCTACGTATCTGAACGTTCTGCTTGTTTGCCATGGTCAAAACTCAACAACGAAACCTCAATGTTGGAATAAATCTAAGGCTAAGCTTAGGTTTGGCTTCCTGCAATCAGACAAGCACAAGTCCCCAGCCCTATAAAAAGCCCGACTACTACTAACAGCTAGCAGATAGTGACCACCTGTGACGTGCCAGGCACTGTAGCAAACACTTTACATGTATTAATCTACTCAATCCTCACAACACCTCCCACTCCCTTTGGAGTTCCATTTCACAGAGAGGACTGAAGCCCAGAGATGTCAGGCCAAGTCACTGGCCTACGGTAGCAGAGCTAAGTAAACAGTAGAATAGGCCTTAAATCCAGGAGACCACCTCTGGCTCTCATTCTTGAGCATTACACTAGACTGTTTTTACCTAAAACAGCAGAAATCATCTCTTTGCTCAGCGTTCTGCAAATTAAACTTCTTTACTACACTTGGACACCATTTACGAAATGAACGAAACTGAGTGGTTGCGTTTGATTCTTAAAGGTTCAGTGAGAGATCAATAACCACAGCATGTCTTTGCAAAGCAGAAATGTCCATGTGCAAGTAAACGGCAGCTGTTTGCTCAGGACCCTTTCCTCTCTCACGTCCTGTGCTGGCTTCAGTCCTGCTGCCTCTCAGGACTGAAGCCTGACTGACAGCTGTCACCGGGCCATCAGTCATGACCAACTCAAACGCCTTCTCTTCTAAGTGGAATTTTTTGTGTTGGTGAGTACAAGGGTAGATTCTGACTTCCTCAGCATTCTACACAAAATCTTTTGGCAAGAGAAACTCTTCAGAGACAGGACGTGACTGTTAGAGAGCAGCTGTGAAAGCAGAGCTTGTTTTATTCTAGTTATTCCTCTACTCTGCCTGCCCTTGGCCACTGCTGGGAGGCAGGGGACCCTCACAAGGGGGAATTCAGGGGCAAGGGTAGGTACCTGGTTCAAGGAGAAAAAAACAGCAAGGTTTTTTTTTTTTTAACTCTTTCATTCTAGAACAATGGTTTGCAAACTCAAGAAATCCAGCAACACCTTTCTGGAATCCCTATATTCTATTGCAGCTCAATATACAGGGCAGGTAGAGGAGGGCTGCCCCATCTCTTCACTCTCTGTTCTGCAGAGTAGCCCCTAATGCCCTTTAGAAGGCAGCTTTCAAACCCTCTACTAGGGAAACAAGCCAGTGTCCAGAGTCTGGAGACAGTAAGCTGTATTCCCAGCTTGCCACTTAACTAGCTGAGTAATGGCAGGCAAGTCACTTAACTTCTGTGTTCTGGGTTTCCTCCATCATCACCTCCAAGTAGTAATCTAATCACCCTGCTGGGACTTAGGATTATCTCGATGCATCTTCAATGCATTTTCTGTACATGTCTCATGTATAGAAAGTAAAAGTGCCTCAACAAAAGGGACAAGACCATAGGCATACAGGCCAGGACTGCAAGCTGACCTCCAGGATCCAGAAATGAGTGAAGATGGAAAGGCCTAGAGCTTAAATGCAGGCCCATCCTCCCACCAAACCACCTGCCAGGCCTCATGACCACTCACTGCATGGTATACAGACAGGCTACCTGGAATGGCAGAGAAAATTTATGGTAAATGGTGCAGAGATTTAACATTGGTTCCTCTTTTTTTTTGTTATTAGACTAGGTTTGGGTGTCTGTAGAAGCAGGGGAACAAACACAGCAACATCTTGGCATCAAAGTCCGGGGAGCATTCTTCAGAGATGCTCATTCTTCAGAGGACTGAGGACATGTTCTTCCTTAGCTGAGTATTTTAATTGGAAGTCACAAAATATAGGAAGGAAACAAACAAATTTTTAAAATAACACTAAAAATACCAGTGGCAACCACAAAAGGGCATGAGGAAACTTACTGTGAGTCACGGAAACCTTCTCTATTGACTGTGGGGGAAGTTGTATACACTTGTTGCAATTCAGCAATTTAAAACTACATTAAATTTAAAGAGTAAACTTTATTTTATGTATATCATATGTCAATAAATCTGACTTTTAAGAAACCTCAATGATGTGCTTTATCAAATTCAGGATGTATCCATAATTCCATGCAAAATATCTCTCTGGAAGAATGGATCATCAACTGTTAACAATGGCCCCGAGGGACAGGGAAGTTAGGAGATGAACTGGAAGAAAGATTTTCTTTTCCTTGTACCTTGTTTTGTGGCATTTGAATATTTTTTCATGTGCATATATTATCTGTTTAGAAAGACAGAAAAAGAAACGGAGACATAAAGAGAAAGAAGGAAATAAAAAGAGAAAAAGAAATGAAAGAAAGAAAGAAAGAAAGAAAGAAAGAAAGAAAGAAAGAAAGAAAGAAGAACAGAAAACAAAGAGAGAGAGGGAGAGAGGAAGAGAGGAGAGAGAGGGAGGGAGGGAGGAAGGAAGGAAGGAAGGAAGGAAGGAAGGAAGGAAGGAAGGCAGGCAAGAAGGAAGGAAGGAAAGAAAGAAGGAAAAAAGGAAGTTGTGGGGGGGAGTTCAGGGGGAAAAAAAGGAAAGAAAGGAGAAAGGAAAAACTTTTCAGGTTTTAGTGCCACACATAGCCCATTACAAATCCTAGCTCTGACATTCACTAGCTGTTTGATACTTGACAAAGTTACAATCTCTAAGCTTGGTTTTCTCCCGCATAAATGGGGATACTAACAGTGCCTACCCTCATGGGAGGGCCATGATATGAAATGAGGGATCATGGCTTGGAAAGGACTTAGCACCCTGCACAGAAACAATAGGTTTTCTCTGAATACCGGTTATCATTAATGCTGGCACCAGAAATAAAGATCTACACTTAAATCTGTGGCTCCACTTTTTTTTTCTTACATATTTAAGAAAAGTGGAAGATGTATGTAATTATCATTCATGTGTGGCTGCAGATCAGCGATATGGCAATGAGAACAGTGCTAATAATAACTAATAATGAGTACTAATAATAATACAGTGCAACACACTCTACAGCCTTTGTGTTTGCCAACCTGTTTGACTTGGAGTGGAGAAACAAAAATTATGCCAGGAGTTTTCATTCGTTAGTATAAAGAAGAGAGGGTGGCAATATGAGGAGAAATGGAACACAAAAGGTTGCTCCTAATATCTGCTCTTTTTAGGTGGGGGAAATATTCTACTGCAGAGAAGAGAGATGCTTAAAAAGTGAACACCGCCCACCCAGCCACCCACCCCCGCAGCATCTTAGAAGACTCTGAAATCACCCAGACATTTGAGTCATTAGCTATGTGTGGGGGTAACTGTACAACGGGAAACTGTCTTCATGCTGATTATCTCACTTCATAAGGAAAGAAATATTAATCGGAGAATAAATAAGAGGGGAAATATGATGGATACCCATGATTATCACCTGAGTTGAAATACTCTGAAAACTGAAGTCATTAATAATTTGAAAGGCTTATAGTAAAATATATATTTCCAACTTGCAGGCCATTTATCAACTTTTATCCTTTTGGATGAAATAAATTCTTGCATTGTAGACAACCTAGTATACACAATGAGAAAAAAGTTTCATAGATGGTAGTTAACATGCCTATACATTCTACTATTAGAAATTAATTCCTTTGGCTTAGCATAGGTCTTCTTTTGAAAGGTGAACTATTTTAGGAAAGTTGACATGTTAAGCCAGGTATCAGGTGTTACCATGCTTGGTGTGATTTAATCTATTTACATCTTCCCTCCTAACTCAAATCACATGAGGAAAATGAGAGAAATGGACCATTTATTGCATGATAAAATAGAAAGGAGGAGAGATTTAGGAAAGTATTGCCCTGACAAGATGTGCAGAAGTGTCTCCAGTTCACTGAGAAGTTGGTATAGGTGGGGAGTTGGACAGGAAGAGACAGAGAATGGTGATGGGTGAAGGACACAGAGAGAGAAAGAGCTGGATTCGCAGGGCTGTGGGCACCAAACACAAAACATGAGAACTTACCATTTCCCACAGCTGGGACACACATGGTAGCAGGTATAGTGTGTAGACCAGCACTTGTGTTCCAAAAGGATTTTTTTTATTAAATCAGACCTATTTTTGAGTAACCTAACCCTTCTCCACTCTGAATTTACATTTCTAGGTCCTAGAGAGTATTATTTACACTATCAGACTGGCAAAACTGAAAGACCTATTCATCTCCAGTGTGGGAGAAGGTACATGGAAATATACGTGCTCACATATCTTGTTTGGGAGGAGAATAATCTAGTTGTGGTTATTCCAATTTAAAACACATATAACTTCTAATCCAGAAATTTCACTTCTAGCAACCTATCTTGCAGACATATTAACACAAGTATTTATAAGATATTTTTACAAAGGTGTTCAATGAAGCATGAAGTGGAAAACTGGAGATACCTAAGTAAGCCACCAACAGGGGAAGAGTGATCAGTCATGGAAGATAATATATATTATGGAATTCTAGGCTACAATTAAAAGATGTGCAGTGTATCTATATATACTATCTTGTTAAGAAGGAAGTATAAAACCGGTTGGGTGAAAAAAGTGCTACAAAACTGCATTTATAGTATGATCAAAGATTTGCACTGAAAGACGAATGAGTGAATGGCACAGATGGAAGGATGGACAGATGGATGAAAGGAGGGAAGGAGGATAGGAGAAAGGGAGGGACTGGGGAGGGAGAGGAAGAAGGGAGAGATAGTAGGAATGAATAATAGAGACCTGTGTGTACATCCAACCAACAGTCAATGTAGATTATCTGTTGGTTTGGGAATGAGAGGATGAGAGAAATGTACTTTCATTTTTAACTTTCACTACTGTTGGATTGTTTGAATTTTTTTTATAAGGAACATATACTACTTCTGTAATTGAAAACCACTGACTAGTTTCCTAAATTCAAGGAATAGTGTGTGCCTTCCTTTCGAGCTGAATGAAAGCTGAACTTCAAGGATGGAGATTAACATTTAATCTAGTCTTCCCCTGGTTCCATGGGTAAATTCCGGCTCACTACTTTCCCTTTGCATTTCAGTTATTTTCTCAAATGGGACCAATGGTAAGTTCACTAAAGAAAAATCCTAGAAATATGTATACAAAACTACTTCAGTTATAAATAAAGTCCCTCTCTAGGATCAAACAGCCCCCGCCAAATCTCTACACCAGGGCTTCTCAAATTTTAGCTGCATCAGAATCACCTGGAGGGCTTGTTAAAACAGTGTTTCTGAGTTAGTTGTGGTCGGGGCCTGAGAATCTGCATTTTGAACAAGTTCCCAGGTGATTCTGATGCTGGCTACTCCGGAGACTGTATTTTGAGAACCACTGCTTCAGGTGAAAGAAATATTTTTTAAAGACAAGTAATAGGCCAGGAGCGGTGGCTCACGCCTGTAATCCTAGCACTCTGGGAGGCCGAGGCTGGCGGATTGCTCGAGGTCAGGAGTTCAAAACCAGCCTGAGCAAGAGCGAGACTCTCCGTCTCTACTATAAATAGAAAGAAATTAATTGGCCAATTAACATATATAGAAAAAATTAGCCAGGCATGGTGGCGCATGCCTGTAGTCCCAGCTACTCGGGAGGTTGAGGCAGGAGGATTGCTTGAGCCCAGGAGTTTGAGGTTGCTGTGAGCTAGGCTAATGCCACGGCACTCACTCTAGCTTGGGCAACAAAGTGAGACTCTGTCTCAAATAAAAAAAAAAAAAAGACAAGTAATAATGTGAGCCCAGTAACCGGACTTGATAAGGACCAAAACCAACCCTGCTACCTCCTAAGCATCCATTTTCCCCAGGCAAATGGGTTCCTAATCCACTCTCCAGCGTCAGCCACAGGATGATGGGCCCTACGAGACTGCAGACCAAGGATGCAAAACATCTGCAGAGAAAATGTCCAGCCCCAGTCCCTTGAGAGAAGAATACTCACCTTCTGAGAAGATGATGTTGTCATTGCACTCATCGGCACTACAGGAACACATAAAGAAAGTCTCGCCAAACTTTTTTTTTTCCTTCATAATGCACTTTTTAGAAGCAGCATCTTCCAGAATAAAATCATGGTAGGGCAGCTTGGGGTCGTGGCAAACTGTCTCTAGCGTTATGTTCTCATCGTTCTTTCTCCTAGAGTGCAGAAGTTCATTTGGCGAGGGGAGGATGGGGAGGAGAGAAAGAGAAAGAGAGAATGAATGGCATGTTCTCTGCACAGAAAAGCAATCTGGACTATTTTTCCTCCATGAAGCTTTTCCTAACAATGGCAGCTGGTCCCCGCTTTCCAACATTAGAAGGTTGTCCTATAGTCTCCTGTGCATTTTCTGCTCATTTATGTTTTTCCTTTGCTTATTCTCAGAATCCACTTGTGATTATAAATATGATGGCTTTCCTTGGGGACCAGTCCTGCTGGAGAATTCTGCATATTAAGTCTTAATGAAATCTTTAAAGGGGAGGGGAGGGAAAAAAAGAACATTCATAGGTACTCGGGATGATTTTAAACCTTTCATCCTAAATGTACTGCAAGACTCTCATCATATCCCTAGTTCATTTGGCAGAATCTGTCCTGTCTAACTAAACCGTTCTCAAAGAGCAGGCCTGGGGAAGTAGTCACAGTTCCTCTTTTTTTGTTTGTTGGGCTCCAGCAACAAAAAAAAGGGGGGCATATTCCATGTCAGCAGCTGGTTCTGCCAAGAAAAAACGGGAAGAAACATCCCAGATAAAGAAGTGCAGTTTCCAGAATTATAGAAAGGAGCAATAGAGAAAAAAAATTAAAATGAACAGGAAAGAATCTCACGGTTTCTTCATTTACAGTTCAATGAAATATTTTACACTGTCATAAACTGATTACTTTTACATTTTGTATCCCTTTGCATCACATATATGGAGACTAATTCAGCTCAGGGCTCAGAGAATCTCTCACAAAGCATTTTCCTTGGGCCCCAGGAAAAGTTCAGTTAGCTCTAAATGTGCGTCACATTTTTAAATGACATGATTAATGTGCGCTGTTACAATTGCAAAAGCCAAAATAAAACTCTGACATCCTAAGAAAAGGGCATCACCTCTCTACCCAATTCCCTCTGCAGCCTCATGAACATACAATCCTGGATGGTGTTGCCGGTGCCAACACCAAGGTTAATCTGACATCCTCCTTCCCATCTCTGCCTTTTTCAGATGCAAAAACCTGTTGTCTTGAAAGACATTCTCTATATCTAGAGGGGGGACTGAGGGAAGGGCTAATTAGGTCCAGTTTTGCTAGGTGTCATCTTCCACGAAAAGGATTCTGAGCCCATGCATACATGAGGGCACACATGTGCCAACACATACATGTGCTCACTCACCTCCTCCTCCCCGCCAACACGCACAAGCTCACTGTTCACAGCAATGAAAATGAAAGGAAGACTGGAAGCAAGAGGGAGCTAAGTCGCAGCTTTCACCTGGAAAAGAAGTGAGCCACCCCATGAGAGAAAGAGCGACTCTGACTAGTACCACTTTCTTAGGGGTTAATTCAAGGACACTAAAGGACAATATGTCAACAAGAGGATAATAAGAGCAAGAGTGTGGGTGAAGACGGTCCAACCAGGAATGGAGCCAGTGTTTACAGTACTCACGTGGTTCAGAGCTGACTCTAGCAAAGGCACATATGCCCATTTGTGAAAGAGCTCAAGGACTCCTGAATTAGAACTCCAGAAGGCACAAGAAGAGTAAGCCCTCGCTAAGTAGGTCCCTGCTGTCACAGGAAGAAAGACAGAATGCTTACCCTAGGCTGGCTATCAGGGCATCAAATGAAACTAAAGGGAAGTCGACAGGATCATACAACAAATGATGTATATTATAAAATCTACCAATTCTTGACCGCAAAGCTACTGGGAAGTCTTTGCAAAAGTTGTGGCCATGAAACAAGAGCAGCTCTCTCCCTGCCCCCAACAGTTGTGTGTGTGTGTGTGTGTGTGTGTGTGTGTGTGTGTGTAGGTTGCTTTTTGTTTTTGGTAATAAAATGAAGGCATGCTGAGTCTTCTACACTCCCAGGAAAAAGTATGGTCCCTTTTCCTTGGGAAGATTCTAGAGGCCAAAAAAGGAACTGTGAGCCATGAAGTACAGCTGCTCTATAATTACTGGGCAGTTCTTTCAGAGCCTCTTGTTTTCTACCTCCTAGCTGCTTAGAGAACTAAAATTGCAGAGAGAAAACAACTATAATCCCTGGGCCTGGATAAAGTCTGTAACTGCTTTCTCCACTCACTCCTGTAAGAGTGCTTCGTGCCAGACAGAGCTAACTTTTCCAAACGTCTAGGATACAGCTGAGCATAGAAAGAATAAATACAATGAAGTAAATATAGACTTCTTCTTTGGTTCTGCAACGTCTGCTCTGAGCCACTGAACAAGTTGTCAGTATCTATGAAAATAAGAACCACCATAACAAAATTAACTTTGGTTTTAAAATATTTCTATCCTTGGAAGAGCTTAAGCATTTTATATGGAATGGGAGCATAGGTGACATTAGATAAATGAACGAATGAGTCAATGCATAAACAAAAAAAACACTAAAACTGATAAAAACGTTGGAATCCACAACCAGAGTGGAGCCTTTTGATTTCCACCTTTGGCTATTTTTACGATAGCTGCTTGTGTTAGTTTGAGTTTCCTAGAAACAGACTGAGGCTGTGAGAGTTCTGTGCAGGAGGTTTTCAGAGATGCACCCATGAGGGATCAGAAGAAGCAGTACTGCACAGAGAGAGAAGCTGAGCTGCAATGCAGGCTGCATCTAAGGTCTCAGCTGACCCCCAGGAAGCTCTGAAACTGAGATGGTTTTCAGAGTTGTCCCAAACTAAGGCAAAGTGGCCATACGATGCTGGCTGCCCATGAAGAGGGTCCAAGGTGAATGGAATAGCTCCCATCAGTGGAGGGAGGGGAAGTTGCTGCTGAGACTTAGGGGTGATCCCTCAGCAGCCAGCGATCCCAGGGAGTGAATGCCCCAGTCCTAAAGAGGAATCAAGGAGGCAACCACAGCACGCACGGCTCTTCCCTTGTCATTATTGACACCCCTGCTCCACAGCAGAATTTGCCTTTGCCAAGGCAGGTCAGAGGATGTTCACCACATTTACTCTTTCCAGGTGGGATACAGGGGAGACAGGGAAGCTTCCTTTCTCCCACATGTTCACATTTTTTGAGATTAGCAAAGCCTCTATTCCAGAGAGACTTGATCCACATTCAATCATTTGGGCTGATTATTACCAGTCAGGAAAAAAAAAAATAATGGAAAGAGCCTGTTTTTGGTAGCAGAAGTAAGTTCTCACATCACAGTGGGCATACTTAAGCGTCCAGGCCACCTAGACTGGTGTCTCAGTCTCTCCTGCACTCTATTTGGCACAAGGTGGTTCAGCCTCTCCTGAACTTCACTTGACACTTCCAGAAAAGGAAGCCTGTTCTCTTCCTGGGAAACCATGATTATGGAAACGTTTAAATTTATGCTGAGCACATGTCTGTCCTCTTGTAAATGTTATGGATCCTCCCTCTTCCCTTCAGAGTTATGCAGAACATGCTTATTATATTTTCTACCTGAGAGCCTTTCAATTTCTCTCAACAGAACCCATGTCCTTTCTTCACTGCACTAACCACGTCTACTTGCCTAAGCCGCTCCTCAGATGGCATGCTTTCTAAACCCCTAACCACACTGGTCCCTCTCTTCTGAATATATTCTTTGTCAAAATCTCTCCTTCAAAAGTACTGCCTAGAACTGGACATGCATCAGGCAGGCAGGTACAGCAAGCTGTCATGACACGTCTTTGCTGCTAACATTCCTTTAGTTCTTAAGAAACCAGTTCATCCTCTGGTATGTAAGGAAACTTGCAAGGTTATTAGATCTATCAACAAGGCTAACCCTATGTGGTCTGAATAAAGTCTCAAAAGACTCATTCCCCCAAAACAGGAAGAGATATTCGGATTTATATTCTTGTTTACCAACTGGCCAGGAGACACATAAGCTAATTCAAAAAAGATGCCAATAAATTAAAGACATCAGAACAAGTCTGCAAAATGTCGTATCTCATTAATGAACTTATACATTTTTATAAAATTTGGACTCTTTTAATCATCAAGGTTATCTTTTGCTCATGCTTCCAATCCATACCCAAGAATTAATCAAATGATTCATGAGCACCCAACTGTGTATGTATAAAGAATTATTTGAGATGTTGTGTATGTGTATGGTTTGTGTTGGAGGAAATGGGAGGTGGAGAGACTGAGACAGAGAGATACAGAAAGAGAGTGGAGAATTCGATCAAGAGAAATATTCAGTTCTGACCAAGACAGAAATGTCATATGTAACCCAATGGTTATATGAGTGACTAAGGAATGGATTGCTTTTCTGGTTCTCCTAGAAGCTTTCCCATTTGGGGGAGGTGATTTTCTTTTCCAACAACCAATCTTTCATTTCCTCTCCTTCCACAATAGAGACCTGAGATTGCCTCAGAAGAACAAAGCCCCTCGTGTCACTGTGGGGTCTTGGGAAGGTGTCAGTTAAATGAGTAGTAAGTGGTGGATCCTTCTTCTTGATACAAGAAAGGGTTTGCAGCTTTATTATAACTACTAAAGAGCATCTTATGTACTGTCACACACACATAAACACACACATACATATACACACGTGTGTGTGCATGTCTGACAGGGTATAGAACATCCATGGAAACTACATTTAATAATTGAACGAGAAATGGTCCAAAAGAAAGAGAAATGGGCCAAGTGTCTACTACATTTAGAGGATGGAGCTACACCAACTCTACATACCATGAGCATGCATTACTTATTAATATCAAAGGAGGAAAAGAAAGAACGATTTCTTAAAAAGGCTCCCATACCAGACGGCCACACAGACTTCTTGTGGCTTCTCGCAGATGGATGTGATGCTGCAGTTGCTCACGCACGACTTCTGGTTGTCACAGGTGGAAAATCTCACATCGCAAAATTTACACAGTTGTGGAAGCTTGACTGCACCGTTGTTGTCAGTGACCATCATGTCATTATTAACTAGGGGAAGAGAAAGATATATTAAATAATTATCCAACTGCTAGGCAGCCTGCCAATGAATTCCTCAAGATGCTATGCAATTTCAAATGAATCTGATATCATGAGAATAATAGGGAGAAAGGCAAAATAATTCCTTCAACATCAGATTAGGATTCCCTCATGTGTGCAATTTTAACGAAAGCCAATGTATGGGGAGTGGGAGGGTAGTAAGGGGGGTAGAAAGGTTGAGAATCCTCTTGCTTTTGTCAATGGGCATCATAAGGCCTGCTTTCTGTAACCTTGTCACTCAGTAAAGAAACACAGATTGGCCCACTGCACAGTACTGGGTGCATAAAGAAAAGCACCCTTAAGGAAATTATAGTTTAGCAGGGGAAACAAACTGGGTCAGAGTAATCCAAAATAGAAGGAAACACAAAGGATGTGGGAACCAGACAAGTGTCACCAGCCAGATGGGTGGAGAGAGGTCACAACCAAGTGGAGTCTTGAAGTACAAAAGGTAGCAGGCAACTCAGAGGTGAGACTGTTGGTGGAGGCACAAGACTTTGCCATCATTGCCCTGACCTACTCCTGATAGAGCTATGATGGCCTCTGCACAAGGGACTGGTGCTACTGACTTCTCTCTGTTGCTCTCAGGAAAACCGGTTCATTCGCCAGCACTTACTGAGAGCCGCCCAGACACAGTCCCAAGCAACAGAGAGGCACTGCAGTCCTGAAGGCAAGTACAGGCTGATTCTACCTCAAGGATGTACCTCCTGCTACGTCGATGACCACGTCCCTTATCACCTCCACCGCCACTGTTGGGGCCACATAGGTCTTTCCGGGAAGAAGTCAAGTTCATTCCTTCCTCAGGCCTTTCACTTCCTATTACCTTAGTCTGGCTTCTCGTCACCTTTCTGGTCTCCTGGTTACATGTTACCTCTTCATCCTAAAGCAACCTGTAAGTAACTATCACAAGGACTCTGTTTTATCATCTGCACAAACTATCTGGCTCATGTACTTGCTTATAATCTATTTATCAAAATGTAAGCTCCATGAGACTTTGTCTGCCTTCGTTTATATATCTCCAGTGCCAAAAAGAAAGCTTGTAATACAGAAGGTACCCCAAAATAAATATTTTGAATTGAATTGAATTTGAATATTTTTAATTGAATAAATGAGTGAACAATGAATACACACGGGCATGAAGAGAAAGAGTTCACATTTGGCCCTTCATACCAAGTGGCACAGGATATAGAACTTCATCACTCCGATTAGACAACAGTGTGCTTATAAATGGGATCATCATTTGCATTCATTCAACAAAATATTGAAGACAGGCTTCTTTACAACACGCATGTTGTATGCTGAGAGGCAACACAAAAGATATAACACCCCATTCCTCATTTTTTTCTTCAAGGAGATCCATTTCCATTGGCGATGGTGGTAACTAAAGAAATAAGTTTGGAGAGTCAAATGAAGTAAGACAAGGCTACTAGGCACCTAACCAACACACATGAATTAATGCTTGCATTATATGCTAGGCTGAGAAAGATTAAGCACTTAGACTGCACAGACACTAGACTAGTTGCTGGTCCTTAGGAAGCTGGGAGATACTTTCCCAAGGCATCACCTTTGGGGAGGCCTGAGCAAAACCTCCTCACTTTGTCCCTGTGTTACGTGTGCTCCTGCCTAGAGAGGATCAGCTTCAACACCCTTCCATGGGCACTCTCTGTCCTGTGGATTTTAGGTTTCTGTCATTGATACTTTGCCCTGCAAATTTCTTTGTAGCTTGGGCATAGCACCTGTTTCCTGGGTCTCTAAAAATATAAACATACATAAATTTCAGATTTGCTTTCTTGTGGTAACAGTAAATATAGAAGAAAAAAATAAACCCATTCATCCCTCTCAGGCCTCAAGTTCATTTCAGGAAGTATATTTTTAGGTAGCAAACTATTTTGAAATTCTCAGTGTCTCCCAGACCAAGAGCTCTATGCTTAGCTAAAAATACAGGCAGAAATGCTCTCTGAATCTTGTGTTAAATTTGGGACTAACACAACAATGAATGTATTTTTTTCCTACAATGGTTATATTTGGATCCATTTGTCAACTAATTTAATCCTTTTGATTTCCCTATAAGATATTGCCAAAGCGAAAAGAAAAAAAGTGAGGCCATATTTTGTTAGATATGTATACATACATACATAGAGTTTATTTTGGACAAACATTTATTTGCTGATTAGACAGCTTTGTTGTTTTTAAACATGAAATCAGACTTCTATGACTTGTAACTCAGCCTTCCAGCATCCTAGAATTTTAGGCTAGATTAGTGGTTATCAACTTTGAGGGCACGTTAGAATCAGTCATCTGGGGAGCTTTAAAAAATAATAAAGCCTGGGTCCCACTCCCAGATAGTCTGATTTAATTATTCTAGGGGCTGGCCTGGACATCAGAATTTTTAGAAGCAGCTCCTTGATAAAGCTAGACATTCCCTCGTGAGATACATGCACCCAAAGAGGGGCGATTAGCTCTTTTACACCTCAGATAGAAAGCAATCCTTTTCTGGACTGGCCAATCCTTTTCTAACAAAACCTTAGAAGTGTGAGAAAAGTGGCAGGAGTCAGGAGTGATAAGGTAGAAACGAAAACAGATGAGACTGGTGCTGGAAGCAGCTGGGGCAGCCACAGATTTGTTGACACGTGTAAGAGGTTGAGATTCGATACCTGCAAAACGCAATCAACAGGGAAGAGACAAAAAGGACTGTTGAACAAGAAGGAAGGAAAGAGAGAAAGAGAGAGAGAAAAAGTAGGGGCCACCAATGTGCACCACCACAATGGGCCCTGGAGGCGTGCAGGTGGGCAGTGCATGGCACCTCGTGGGTTGGCCCAACAAGAGAAAGCCTATTGATTGAAAAAAAAAAAATCCAAACAGCCAACTGCACTCCATCCTTGCAGGCATCGGCATACTAGGGGGAAGGGGCAGTGTACAACAGGAATTTACAAGTATTGAGCACCTACTGTATACTAAGAAAAGTGCTTACATGATAGCATATCACTTCACAAGTTTCTAACCAGGTATGCCTTATTTTTCTCCTTGTTACAGCAAAAGCTACCACTGCTAGGGCTTGACCAACATCTGTTTCTTTTGAAAGCCTTTAAGCAGGGCATGTTCACCACTGGCTGGTGATTCCCTATTAGTTGACCCCAGGAATCTCCCCACCTCAACAATTCTAGCCAGCCCCTGAAGTCTCATAAATTTCCAATCTTTGCTTTAAGCCAGTGTTCTCGTTCCTCTATACGATGTGGGCCCTCAGGTCCTTTGTGCTTTGTGTACTGGCGGGACAGGTAGTTAGGTTCAAAGGGCAAAGCATACTCCGACCTTTGCTGGGGTCACCTAAGTTTGATAAGAAACCTTACAAATTCATTCTGGGGTGAGGGGAGAGATACAAATATAAAGTTTTGCTCATCGTTTCTGATGGGTCACAGATTCCCCGAGGCTTATAAGCTCCAGCTGAAGAATCCCAGGCCAAACCCAGAATCCTCAAGAGTCACCAATAACCTGCCAAGCGGTATGCTGCTAATCAGAGTAGGATGGGGGATCTGGGGTGGGAGAGTGGGCATCGTTTGCTGGGAATGCAACATTGCACCTGTGCGCCCCAATCCACAGGAAAAGACGGTGCCAGTCGTGACCTCACATAACAAGCAACAACTCTTTACGTTTGGTGCATAATGTTGGAGAAGCCAAAGGAATGGAGAGTAAACACATACATGGGAATAGCTAGGAACAAAGATATTACTCTAAATAACAATACAAAACCCACCTAATTCACAAACCCTAATCCAACTTCAAAATTACTTCCAATCCAGGTTGTTAAATTACTCTAAGTATCTTTAGCTAAGAAGTCCTCATATTAAGGCAGTAAACAGTCTGCCCTTTGTATCTGAGGGTTCCACATCTATTGATTCAATCAACTGTGGATTGAAATAAAAAAAAATAGCTGTGGATGCAATGAACATATGCAGACTTTCTGCCTTGTAATTATTCCCTAAACAATACAGTATAACAACTATTTACATAGCATTTACATGGTATTAGGTATTATAAGTGTTCTAAAAATGATTTAAATTATAAGGGAGGATATGCACCGACCATATGCAACTACTATTTTATTTATTTATGCTAAATTTTTATTTATGCTAAATTTTATTTATGCTAAATTTTATTTATTTATGCTAAACTTTATTATAATTTAAATAAATTATACTGATTTATTTATTTATGCTATTTTATTTATTCATTCGTTTATTTTAATTGCCCTGGGCAAATGGATACTATGCCATTTTATATAAGGGATCTAAGCATCTGTGGATTTTGGTATTCTTGGGTGTTCTGGAACCAATCCCCCATAAATGCCAAGGGACAAGTGTACTTTAATTCCTACAGACCCTCTATGAGCAACAGACCATACTTAGGGAATTTTCTACCTGTAACAAGCAAATTAGTTATTCATAAGTTCTCCAGACATAGGTTCCAATAAGAATGTCTCTCACCTAGAAAGTATTCATTAAAGGAAGTGAACATGGGCAGTTTCTCTCACCATATGATAATGTCACATGGCCCATTGTATTTCACTTCTCTTCAAACAAGCCCATGAGTAATAGCAAGACCTTCACTCTAGGTCATACTGCCTTCCTCATTTTAGCTCACATTTTCCCCAAACTACAGACAGATGTTCCAGGTCTCGAGAATATGAATTAACCGCTTAGCTGTATCTATTTCTGGAGCAGTACTACTGTCTTTGAGGGTAAGATGAGCAAACCTAATAAAGTTTAGACTTGTTCAAGATAAAAATTAGGAAATTTGAATATGACTTCTTAGTCCAAATTTTTACACTGGTGTCTACTATAAGCTGAACCTTTAGGTTCACAAATAATCCTAAACACTTTGTCAGGAGTGCATTCGTGCATCTTTTGAGTTCATGCATCTTTCAATTGTTATCTGGCAAGTTTTGGAAGGACTTCAGAATTTATTTATTCCACAAACACCTGTGGATGTCTTGTTTTGTGCTATGTATTTCATAGCAGGCCCACTGAAATTGATATGATTAAATGTAGCATCTCCAAGAGCAATCCAGGGCAACCAATGCACAGAACTCAGTATGCCTTAGAACAGTGCTTCTCAAATGTTAATATGCACACAGATCCATGGGGAATATTTTTAACCTGCAGGTGTGGGGTAGCATATTGGCCTCACTCAATTGTATGGCCTGGCAATTCTGGAATTTATAGGGCAGGCTGGAAATTCAGACAGAAATCCATGCTGCAGTTTTAAGGCAGAATTTCTTCTTTGAGAAACCTCAGTTTTTGCTCTTTAAGCTTTCTAACTGATGGTACGAGGCCCACTTACATTATTGAAGATAACCTCTTTTACTTAAATTCAACTGATCATAGCTGTTAATTACACCTACAAAATACCTTCACAGCAACCTCTAGGTTAGTAGGTACCAGAGCCAGGCCAAGTTCACGTACAACTGACCATCACAGCCAGGAAGTGACATGCTGCTTCCAAGTGACACAGAGGCCACCAGTCCACCACGAGTTGAGTAGGAAAGCTGTGGAAAACCCGGTTTTGACTGGCAATTGTTTCCCTTTCTCCACTGATTTTAGATTTAACAAAATTAAATACCTGTTCCTCACCTTTTTACAGGCAATTCTCATCTTACAGTTCTTTCCATCTGCTTTTCTCTTGAGCCTGACCTCTTAAATGATCACAGGCCCAGAGGCCCTGGCCACCATATGGGCTCAGAATTGAAAGACTTGTTCTCTAAAAGAAGGTTTTTAATTGCAGTTGGCATTTCAGAGTCAGACACTGAGGCAGCCATCTGGCACACAGCTGCCATGGCCTGTGACGCTGGCAACAAACACCACGGCCCCGGAAACCAGGCGGGACAGACCTGTTGGCTGGTCACACGCTTTCCCCCACACGGAACAAAGCAGCACGTTAAGCAATGCAGGATTCCCTGTATAGTTCTTCATGAAAGAAAGCCCTTCCCAGTCCAATCTAATGCTTTGGTCAGTGACTACAACCAACCGGCCAAACAAAAACCAACTCATGATTAAATCAAAGATAGGAACATTTTAGGGGCATTTCCCTTCTCTGAACATCTGCACATAGTAACTGGAACTTCTAATCCGATACAAAACCTTGTGTTAGTTTTTAAAATGTGTCCGAACTCCAACTCCCTGTGCAATTAGAAGTATCTCAACAGAGGAGAGGTGGGGTTTTCCTTCAAGTGACAGTTCCACACAGCCTCTGGGGCACCAGGATCAGTGGTGAAGAAACCACCACTCAGCTAACAGGGAAAGAAACTCAGACGAGTGGCTGGAAAGCGTCAGTTCGCCTTCTCATGCAGATGTTTTATGTAGTAATAATACTTTTTTAAAACATTCCAAGGATGACATAATTAATACTCTAAAATCTCTGTGAAACGGTAATGTCTTATAATCTTGCATTGAAATAGTAAGCATTAAATAAATGCCAGAAAAATAAAAGCCATTTTAAATCATGATCAATGTTCACTGGTAACAAATGGTATATGCCACAGGTTCTCCACACTGTGGTTGAAAAAAAAATGTTGCTTTAAATACTAGATCCTGACCATGTCACCAGAGAATAAGCTTTAAAATCAAAGCATGCCAAACCCATTGCTAACAAGAGAAATGCAGATTAAAAATACATGCCACCTAACTCATACTGAGAAAGATCAACCAATCAGATACACAGCGAGCTGGGCAAGGTGCAGGTAAACAGGTGCTCTCATAATGCTGGTGTGTAAGCCAGTATAACTCCTCAGGGGTATTCGTCAATGAAATCTATCAAAACTACAAATGCAAATAGCTTTTCACCTAGCATTTCCACTTCTAAGAAGATGATATGCATTGATAAATTCATTACAGTACTGTTTATGCAGGCAAACAGTTTGCAAACAACCTAACAGTTCATCAATAGATGACTGGTAAAATAAAATCAAGCCCATCCAAACAAGGCATACCATGCAATGGTTACAAAGCAGGAGGCAGCTCCGTGCATCTATCTTTATAAGTGTTGATGCCCAGATATATCATTGAAGACAAAAGATAAGGTGCAGACCAAGGTGTAGAGGGACCTGGGCTGGATGTCTTCTATTACCTGTAGGGATCTACTCTCCACCCTTGGTCACCTGACTCTGCCCCCGGAGGCTGATCTTTATGGACAACATCAACCAGCTCTCTGGCCCTCCGTTTCCATTAACCAGGAAGCTCAGCAGCACAGAAGAGGAGCAAAGGGAGTGCATTTAAGTTACCTGTGCCTGGCTCCCTCCCTGTGGAACTTTCTCCAATTGGCTGAGTCCCTCACCTGAAGATCACAGGTTCTCCTGAGGCAGTCGTTTCCAAGACTTCTTCCCTCTCCTTGCCCCTTTGGGCCTAGGGAGTCCAGACAGCAATCAGCAGTCCCAGGTTTCTGCATTATGCTTTCTCCACTACTGTGGTGGTTTCCTTTGACCCTGTCCACACTTTCATAAATGGTCCCTTTACTAAACTCTTCCCAAATCTTCCTATTTCAAGGGTGCTCTCTGTTTGCAGCTGGAACTCTCACTGACACACCACACCAAACTGACACTGTGCTTCTTGTTTTTTAAAGAAGAGAATACACACACATACACACACACACAACACGTACATACATAGACATATCTATTTACACTTATATACACAGACTATCTCTGGGAGTAAATCCAAGAATGTGGGAATCAAACATTGTTTGGCTCTATAAAAGGAAAATGAATGACCAGAAAATTGAGATGGGGAAGAAACTTTTTATTTTATGCCCTTTTTTTCATTTTTGAATTTTCTATCACTTTTATGTACTTAAGCATTGTTTGAATTTAAAATAAATGCAAGGCAGATTCTGCCATGACAGATGTGTGTGACTTTCATCCAAATGGCAGTGCCACATGGTCTCTGGGGCACCAGGATCAGCAGTGGAGAAACCATTCCTTATCTGACAGGGTGACCAGGGTGTAGATAAGAAATAGAGAGATAAGTGGCCCATAAGCATAGATTTTCCTTTTGATGCGAGTGTTTTTGTAATACTAATACTGCTTTTAAAAATCTTTCGAGAATGACATAATCAACACTCTAAAATCTCTTTGAAAAAGCAGGGAAACCACATAGTCAAAAACCTAGTAAGAAAAGATATATACATATTTTTTCCACACTGAAACTGCCTGTCACCTGGTCAACAATTAAGAATATAAAAAATACGTGCTATTCCCCACACAACAAGAGATATAAAACAAACATCAGGCTGGGCTATCCCCTCCTGCAGCTTATAGTCTAGCTTGAGAAGCAAAGTTAACAAATGCAACCTAATGTGAACCAGTTACGTGCCTTGAAGTGCAAACATGAGGTCAGAAATGGAGAGAGAGCAGCACAGGAAAATGTCCAGTTTCCTTGAAGGATGGGTGGTTCTGAGAGGCTGAGGAAGAAAGAAAAGTTTCTCCAGGTTGAGAACAGAGCTCACATCGGCAGGGATTGGGCAGAATGAAGGAGCACAGTGATCTCAAGCTCTGACTCTGAAGACAGAGAAGCAGTCAACACACACGCATCCCCCATTTTACAGATGGAAAGGCGGAGGCACAAGAATGTTTTGGGGGTGTACACAGTTAATAAGATTGGCTTGTCCAAAACTAGGTTTACAAGAGGCAAGACGAGGAGGCAAAGAAAAAGTCCCAGAATAGAATTCCAACCTTTGTCCACCTACACTCAAAATACAACTCTTCTGTTCTAAAAGTGATCTATCTGAGTAAACTTGATGCTTAGCTTAAAAACTTAACAGTTGAGGCCTGGCAAATAAACCACAGAATCTGGGTAGTTGTAGACCATCTTAATATAATTCCAGCCTAAATTCACTATTATGGAGGCAATTACAAATGAACTGGAGGGTGTGTGTGTGTGTGTGTGTGTGTGTATGTTTATGTGTGAGATTTTCCCCTGTTTGGACTTGTTCAACTGAGGAAGTTTAGCTTTGAGGGTTTGGGTTTCAGTAGCCTTTTGGCCCATGTCTTTAATTGTTCACTATGATTGCTTTAAGAAAACTGCATAAACAGAAGTTTGTCTTCACCAAGCAATTAAAGTAAGGGATTAAGGAATGATTCCCATGTTTAAAGAAATTAATCCAATGGGGTACTTTAAATTGAACACTTGACTGTCCCTTTAAAGTAGGATTTTTAAAAATGTAAATTACAGGAACTTTTTAAAAGTCATCTATAGAATAAAACAAGCTATAGCTGAATGGAAAAGTAAGTGGCTTTCTCTACTGACAAACATAAAATAACTGATCTGTAATTGCAATTGTATCCTTTTCTATTTAACACTCTGCAGCCTCAGCAACTACAAATAACTCCTAAAAATGAATACTCTTTTTTTTTTTTTTTTTGCTCATTCCTGAATTTCTTGGATCACTGAGGAATGAAGTACAGTTTGAATTCCCCCAACACTTGTTGAATTCTCCTCTTTTTTGGAGAGGTGAGGGGGATAATATATGTCCCGGTCAGGTTACATAACAGGAAACAAAACCGAAACATTTAAAATGACTCTTACAGGTAGAAGTGGTATTGTTGCTAAAGGTAGTATTTCAGAATACTAGCATTCATTCCATATTCAAAAAGCTGGAACACTTTTAGCACACTCAATCGCCTTCCTTCATCTTTAGTAGGAATCATGTGGGTAAAATACACTTGTGAAAGCCAGGGAGACGTGAGCAATCTGCAGTAAACACTTTCCTCACTACATGGTAATTTTAGTTTTTCATTGATAAAGCTGATTTTAACAGTGCATTTAACTGGCAAAGCCTGACTGTAGGACTGTGAGATGAGGCAAAAATCAGAATATAGGGGCTGGGGCTGAAGAAAAGAGGAAACCAGCTGAAAATTAATTAAGCCACATCAATGCAAATGGATATAGCCTATATCAAGTGAGGGAGCAGAATGCGGCACCATTTCATGAACCGTCAAAATAATAACTTTATGCTTGTGTTAAGAAGTGCTTTAGGCCGGGCACGGTGGCTCACGCCTGTAATCCTAGCACTCTGGGAGGCCAAGGCCGGCGGATCGCTCAAGGTCAGGAGTTCGAAACCAGCCTGAGCAAGAGTGAGACCCCCATCTCTACTATAAATAGAAAGAAATTAATTGGCCAACTAATATATATAGGAAAAAATTAGCTGGGCACGGTGGCGCATGCCTGTAGTCCCAGCTACTTGGGAGGCTGAGGCAGTAGGGTTGCTTGAGCCCAGGAGTTTGAGGTTGCTGTGAGCTAGGCTGACGCCATGGCACTCACTCTAGCCTGGGCAACAAAGTGAGACTTTGCCTCAAAAAAAAAAAAAAGAAGTGCTTTAAAGTTGGTACTTTATATAAAGTGATGGCAACTGAGAAAACAATTCACCCTCAGTTGAGATGACTTGGATGGTGTGCTGTAGCAACAAGGAAAATAACTCAGAGATTAATGAAAATAAAAGATGATTAAATAACTTTCTTGGTGATAGTCAAAATAACTTTGGTAAATGCACAGTCTGATGGAGGCAAGATAATGAGCACACAATTTACACAGTTTTATAACATTCCAATTCAACTAAACAATTTGTTACCAGAAAAGTTAGTCAACATAAACAAATATGCACTATGTGCTCTGTGACAGCCCTCAAATGAAACTCCTTAGAAAGGGTGGACAGTGTGAGACATGGTCCTTCCCCAAGATGCTCAGGCTCTTGTAGGGAATTTTTAAAATGCACAAAAATGATTTTTATTGAAAGAACTTTGGAAATGGAAAAGGTCTATATGAAGATGTGCTTTTTAATTAAGTTATTCATTTACGACTGAAACAATACTTTATATCTAAGTGCTGAGGCAGCTTAATGGAAAATGCAAAAACTAATACAAAATCTGGTAAGAACAGATTTTTTTAAAAGGTAATGACTATTAGAGAAGCAGAAAAATAAGCTCCTGAGATGAGCCATTTGCTTCAACGAAGCATGGACTTTGGTCCAAATATTAATTTCCTATGAGGTTAGAATTTTCACTGATAAATTTCTTGATGGGGGCTTTCCTCCTTCTTTTTCAAAATGTGCTGCAGGGTTCTGGTGCATGCCCAGGGCCTAAAAAGGTTTTTCAATTAGTTTTATTAAACAAGTGAAAATATTGGTCAAAACAGATGATTTCCATAATTTCTTTTGGAAAAGGACCCAAAGTACTACCACGTTGGGGAAAGGAATTTCTTTAAAAGGTGATATAACCAGGTCCAAGATGCTTGACTTCTGACAAGCAAATAACTTGGGAGTAGACAGGGCTGGGAGAAGCTAAAGCAGAGACTGCTATGACAGTTGCCTGAGCTGGAGATAGCCCACAGGTTGTTCTGTTTGGCCTAAACTCTTCTCTTTTTAAAATGCGAACCAAGTTTCAAAGTTAGAAGATTGCACATGAAAAGGTTTTCCAACTCTACTTAAGAGAATAAAACTATTTGGCACCTGTGGGACATCATCATCCCATGACAACAGGCAGCTGGTGGTGAGGTGCAATGTTCCCCTAGAGAAGGTGTTTGCATCCTTCCTGCCCAGACCCTGTCACCACTTGAATTTTTACAATGAATAATTGTTTAACCTGCCCATTCAATTCTCTCTTCCAATACTAGAGTTTTAATTGGGATGTAAAAAGACATGATCTAAGTCTCTAATATTGGTATTTGAAAATATGCAACCAATTCCCTAATGTGGATAATCACATTTCAGTTCAAGAAAAGGGGCCATCTACCTTAGAAATCAGATCTGTGGTGGAAATAATAATAATGATTACTACTGCCACCATTTATTGAATGCGGACCAAATGCTTAGTCCAGTACTGACTGTTGTCATGATTATTTCATGTATTTGTCGCAACAACCATGTAATTTTGTCATCACTATTTTATAGAGGAGGGAATGAAGGGTCAAAGAGATGAAAATAACTTGTGCAAGGTCAACGAGAGACAGCTAATGAGAGACAAAGCCAACGGTGACACATAAGGCCTCATCCTTCCTGACACTCTATGGAAAAATAGATTTTCTCATTATAAAATTCAACGCTCGAGCTTTACACTCATTCCACTAGAAAGCAAAGACACTGGAGATGGCTCGTAGGTGTTAAAGGGAGTTATGTAGGGGGCAGGGAAGCAGTTTCTTAAAAACGAACTTTGGTTTTTTGTAATTACTTGACTTATTTTAGGAGACAAATAAGGACAGCTTGGTGAAGCCCAAGAGTTCTAGGTCAAAAACTTGAGCATGACTTCAGGCCCTGACATGTACTAGCTGCGGGGACTACAGACAAACCTCTTAACTTCTAAGAACCTCCATTTCCTGATCTATGAAACAGTACCTTCTAGAGTCAAGGTGAAGATCAAACATGCCTGAAGTACACGTGAAAATCCTCCAGACAGTAAAAAGTGCCGCACCAGCACTCTCTCCTTAGAAAATGAACATTCCAGGCAATGCTCTCTCTCGCAAACACCGAAGAAAATTACAGGAAAGGAATGACAAGATAATTAAGAGTTTGGTGAATCTGTTCCTACTCATCAATAGAATGCAGCAGTGTGATGACTGCTAAAAAATCTTTCAGAAAATTTGAGTGAATAGACAAATTGAAATATAATATTTTTGGGTTACTTCTGTGCTCCCAGGCTTTCAAAGATACAATGGAATCAATCATTGTTACAATAAAGTAAGTTCCCAAGAGTGCTTAAGATGTCTACACAACCCTTGTAGAACCAAATAATCTGGTTTTAAAATATTGTTCATAACCAGTGTTAAGTCTGGCAAATAGGCAGTAACTTGAGAATCGGGTTCAATTTTCAAATCCTCTGCTGACTCTGGCACAATTATCGGGCGAGAGCTGATCAGCTTTGGCTCTGAGACATTTAATATGTTATATTTGGCAACATGCTAATAAAATTAGTAAGTTTGACATGCAGAGATAGGGAGGCAATGAGGCGCCTTAGATTGTGGAATTCTAAACTATTGAAATAAAACTGTGTTTGGCTTTCCTTCTCAAGGAAATAAAACCGGCATACTTTGATTCACAGCTGATGAAAGAATTAGAGAAGAAAATGTGCAACAACTTTATTAGATTTTCAAGTATCTAGAGAAGATATGGTCTATGCCATCCAGATATATGGAAAGCAATATGCCTTAATCTCCTCTCCCTGAGGTCATTGCCTCATGTAAAAATTAATTATGTAACACTGCGATATCATTTCTCCCAGAGGAGAATGCACCATACTGGGAGTGGAAGCAGGTTCCAGTAGATCTAGAACACTCTGAAGTGACCAAGAGCTGGCTTTGTGTTCACGGGCAGTTAACCCCTCTCCATGCGCCTGCTCTCTGACCAAATAGGTGGCCTAATCTTTTAAGGTCCCTTTCACTTTGAAAAATAGCACAAAAATGACAAAAAGGCATGTTCAGATTCGCTTTGGCTTCTAACATAACACCAAACAATTTGAAACCTCCCCCTTCATGTTTTTTAAGCAGAGGAAGTGAAATAGAAAAGAAACAAGTTTCAAGTATTGTTAAGGCTTCTAGAAAGGACAACAAAGGGCAGGAAATTCGAAAGGAAATCTGAGAATCTGCCCTTAACCTGGGCGATTTTGCTTGCTTTCTCAGAGTGCAGTTAGATTAAAAAGCGTAAAGGGGTTTGGGGGCAAGACTCCAGATGGAAAGTCTTGGTCAGTACAGGAACTTAGTGGTAACACTGGAGTAAAATGTAGATCAGAAAAAGAGTGCAAGTTCAAGAAGGATTACTATCTTATTCAATGCATTACTGAGCCATGTGGGTCCTTAACTTCCTTTATGGACTTGACAGGTCACAGGGCCGCAGTTAAATCTAAGGCAGAGCCACCAGCTATATAATTCGTGGGGTTAGTGCAAAATGAAATTGCACGGTCCTTGGTCTAAAGCTAGAAAAAAAGTGCTATTAAAAATTCTAAAATGTTTTAAAAAAAAAAAAAAAGGTGTAAGGTTGTTCTTTGCCTTTCCTGGGCACTACTCACTACTGTCATGACCTTAATGTTATTTGCAGTAAACAGCATAAAGATCTCTCGAAAGGTAAGTAGCTGAGACTTATATGATGCTACCTTCTAAGCAGTAAAAAATCTATTCCCCTTCAAGGCCTTGCAATTCCGCCAAAGTTGGTGTTTTAGTCCATTTGTGCTGCCAAAACAAAATACCTGGGAATAGGCAATTTATAAAAAAAAAGAAATTTATTTCTCACGGTTCTGGAGGCTGGAAAGTCCAAGATCAAGGCTCTGACAGGTTTGGTGTCTGGCGAGGGCCCTAGTCCCTGCTTCCAAGATGGTACCTATGGCTGCATCTGCCACGGGGGATGAGCACCATGTCCCTAATGGCGGAAGGCAGAGGGCAAAAAGGACCTAACCTGGTTACCTCCAGTGCTTTTATATGGGACGAATCCACTCATGACTTAATCACTTCCCCAAAGTCCCCACCTCTTAATACCACCACAATGGGAATTAAGTTTCAACATGAAGTTTAGAGGGGACACGTCAAACCATAGCAGTTGGTGAGAAGAAAGAACAACACCTACATGATGACAATGACGTGTGACTGTCAGTGGGCTGTGGAAGAGTCCAGATAGATTCCAGCAGCAATTCTAATATGGAAAATGAGAACCACACACAAAGTCTCTGAGGTGCATTCTTCCAACATAGTACTGGAACACAGTTGGCTCCTTCCCTCTATGGAGAATGGCCACATTTGTGAAATGAAATAACACTTGGTATTAGAGATAAGAGTGGAATAAGTGACCTAAACTTTGAGATGTTTTGAATTACCTTTGGCTAGGAAGTCAAATTACAATGCTTTCTCCTTCTTAAGAAAACTTTTTATGCAAGCCCTACTAGGAACCTCATTTTGGCAACTTCAACTTTTCCCCCACTAGAATAATCTTATTTATTAAACATACCTCATGCTGGTGTGAGAGCCTAGATGTCTAAAATGCTGCATGGCCAGAGGTGACTGAGAAGTATATTTTGGCTATATTTCACAGTCTCTTATTTGTCTTAGCCTATTCTTTTTACCAATGTAGTTCCAGACTGGCTCTATTTCTTGGGAGTCCGGTGTAAAAATGTGTGTCTATAAATGTAACTCTTATACAGAGAAGCAAATGAGAAACCATGGAGGAGTGGGGAAGGGGGAGGAGATGACACACACACACTGGTTTTAGGACATTGTCATTGCTGTTTTTTTTTAAACTAGATTTCTCTTACCCCAGAAATCTGCCCTCTTCATCCCCTGACTTCACTCCAATCTCTGTTCAAATAACACCTTATCAAAGATGCCATTCTTGACAACCCTTCCTAAAATCACAAACACCTACCATTACTCTCTGCCCTGACCCTGTACTTATCCCCTGACCTATTGGTAGAATTTTGTTTGTTAACTTGTATACAAGGACTTTGTCTAATTCACTGCTGTACTTCCCAAATCTCATACACTGGTAAGCACATGGTAGTTGGTACTCAATCAACACTCACTGATAGCTTTCAATTTCCCTAAATCCTCCAAAGCCAAGTTTCATAATCCATCCTTAAGTTCCAAGACAAACCTTCTACCCGTCTGATCAATTCCCTCTTATATGGCTGGGCACAATGGGTCATGCCTGCAATCCTAGCACTGTGGGAGGTTGAGGCAGGTGGATCATTTGAGCTCAGGAGTTCGAGACCAGCCTGAACAAGAGTGAGACCCCGTCTCTACTAAAAATAGAAAGAAACTAGCTGTAGGGCTAAAAATCTATAGAAAAAATTAGCCGGGCATGCTGGCACATGCCTGTAGTCCCAGCTACTCTGAAGGCTGAGGCAGAAGGATGGCTTGAGCCCAGGAGTTTGAGGTTGCTGTGAGCTAGGCTGACACCACGGTACGATAGCCCAGGCAAAACAGTGAGACTCTGTCTCAAAAAAATAATCCTCTTATATTTTAAAAATATTGCACATTTGCAGTTGCTGGGTATGCAGTAAGGATATGCTCACAGAGAAAATAGGACAATAGAGAAAAAAAAAACAAAAAACAGGTTAAACCCAGGTATGGAGGGTGCAAACAGTCAGTGAAGAGTTCTAAAAAGTTTAAAAACTCAATGTTTCATCAGTCAAAATTAGCAGTAAAAGGAAATCAGTTTAGAAATCAAAGAGAATTTCTTTCCTGGGAGAAGCAGGTTCTTGAAGGAGTTGGTTCATGAAGCCAGTTCATGAAGGTAGAGCCAAGGGAAAGGACCTCTCTCAAGATATACTGTTCTGAAGTCAAGGCGCAATCTGGAGCTACACAATAGAAACCAGCACACATGGATTTTTAAACTTAAATTAACTAAAGTTAAATAAAATCACATGCTCAGTTCACTATCCATTTTCAAATGCTTAATAGCCACATACAGCCAGGAAAAGAGATAGAATGCTTTCATTATCACAGAAAGTTCTACAGTACAATACTGATCTAAAGAAATCCAAAAGGACCTGGGTTACTCAGCTTCCAGGGAGATTTGAAAAGGAAGACCCCAAGGGGCCTGGAAGGAGAAGCAGGACAGAGCTAGAAAAGTACACCCACTAGGAAGGGACCTGCACGCTGGCTTGGCTGCCCTGTGTGGTTGAAGTTCCATGCCAACTTCTCAGGAATGTGTCTAGTGTTAATATTAAATGATTGGCTGTCTGTAGTATCAGTGCTGAGGTCGGGACAGATGACAATTAGGGACAAGGGCTAGCATTCCATGGTAAACCCATAAGCCATGAGTGGCAGCAGCACAAGGTCCCAGAAGTGAGAGAAACGGACCGAGCTAGGTTTGCAACAAGCTGAAACCTGTAAGGGCTCCAGTCAGCTGGCACAACCTCTCAAAATGCAAATCCCTGAGCCTAAGATAAAAGTAAGACTCCTCTGACTCCTAAGGTATCAAGTAATTCTTATTAAGCCCCATTTCAATGACTGAAACATAATGCAGAGCCCAGGCACACAGATTAAGTTTCCAGTCAAAGCCCACAGAAGCATAAAGCAAGGAAATTAACATTTTAGAAAAAAACTGGCTTTTTTTTTTTTTTTTTGCCTAAGGGTTTAAGTCATAGCATGCAAAATAAGGGTGAGTTTCTAGAAGAACATAGCACAAAGGTGATCAAATGTGGGGAGAATTTATCAACAGGGGAAAATCCCAATGGCCTCGGGGAAACCACTTCTGCAGGAGTCCAGATGAAACTAAACCCAAATAAAAATCTCCCTTTGGGGCAAGCTTTCTCCTACCTGATCATTCCACTCTCCTTTACCAGTTATTTCCGGAGTCTGAAGGGTTTACAAGCCCTACCACTCCACGCCCTTAGACTTTCAGCATATTTTCCTCCCACAATACAATACTATTTTTACAGCCCTTTAAAGATCAAAACTAAAAGCACAGATGATAAAGGAGGCCTGGCTGGATCCTCCTACAATAAAATATTACAATTACAGAGCATTAAAAACAGACTTTAATTCCAAAACACAGGAAGGGAGAGGGAACAGATAATTTAATCTGCCCCACAATGATTACAGGTGCTAAGAAATGACCTGAATGTGGCTCTTTGGGGCTTAAAGAGAATTGGAACTTTGAGAAAACCCTTTAACTGTCTTGTCCATTATGGTCACCAATAGCCACATATGGTTATTTAAATTCAAGTTATTTGAAATAAAAAAAAAATGTAAAATTCAGTTCCTGAGTTGCACCTGCCACATTTCAAGCCATATGTTACTAATGGTTACCACACTGGACAGCACAGATACAAGATATTTTCATCACTGCAGAAAGTTCTATTGAACAATTCTCTAAGATGGCTACATCAGTTGCCCCAATTTTATAATAGAGATTACGAACCAACAGCACCTCAAATACCGAGTTTCTGGGCTACTGGCAACCCTCTCCACATTGGTGAACTACTTGAGGTCATGTATATATGTTGTCCAATCACCCCCCTCTCTCCTGTCCCAGGCCCATTGAAATGTCATTAAGTGCAATAAAATGTATCATCCCACTGTGGCTCAGCCCAGCTGAAACCTAACTTTCTTCAGAATTCCAAAGTATGATGCATATTTTTGTGACATCTGAAGCGGGGACATGTCAGGTAAATGTCTACGAGTGACACTCAGGAGAAAGAAGGCACTTCCTGGAATTAATCAATTTGTCTCCAGAGGTATCCTCAGGCTAGTTTGTGTGGAATGAGGTTTGGACAGAACCTAAGGATAGGTTGGGAAATACTGAAAGTCCTGGGACTCTAAAGAGCTTCCCCATAACTGTTTCCAGGTGCAATGAAGGAACTATTGTTTTAAAAATATCATGAAGTGCTGATGATGGAAGCCAAGGCCCCACATGGGGTCAGGAACAAGAAGGCCCAAGTGCTGGCTTAATGCATGGGGAGGTTGCGGTGGGCTCCCTGCCCTCCGCCAACTGCAGAGGCACTGTGGAAAAACAAGAAAGGGATTCCCTGTCTTCCCACCACAAACTCCTGGCATTGCAGTGGTTTTATTATGTCATTCCCCTCCCTTAACAACTGGCCGGCCACTCACAGAATTAAACCTAAGCTACATAACCTGGCATGTAAGGCCCCATACTCTGATAACCTTTCTGCTGAGCAACTCCTTTTATCAGAAACTCTTTGACCTGTTAACTCCTTCTGCCTCCCTATGGCCAGAATTTCCACCTCGCCACCAGATCTATGGTAAGGCCAAAGAGATCATCACCAGGGTGGCCCACCGAGCCCCCAAAGGAGTTCAGTGCCTTCTCTGTGGGCTGTGAAGTTGCTGAGACCAAGGGAGAAGACTCCAAGAACGGCATCTACAAGGATGCCTGGTGTCCAGTGCTGCCCGCAAGGAGTGGTCCAACGTGGCACACATGCTCATTGCCCACTCTGGCCAAGGCTGATAGAGCCAGAGAACTGCCTTGATGTGAGTTGTGGACACACATTCTGGGCAGGCAAGGCCAGCTTCCCTCCGTTTTCTTGAAGCAAGTAGAGAAGTATGGCCTAGGGGCTAACAACTGGACAAAACTACCCTTTTTGAAATGTACCCAGCCTTTTAGACCCAGGTCAAGGGCTTTGGCCTTTGGAAAGTCATCCTTACAACCCACTTCCAAGGCACAGTGCTCTGTCTCATTTGGTCTACATTTCTGACCATCTTTACTATGAGGTAGCCTTTCAGATAGTCCTGCATTTGCCCCATTCTGCAGGTGAGTTTCCAAACTTTTCTAAAATCTTGATCATATTTATTATACTAGACTTAAAGTCAACAGATGGGAAGTTTTGAAGCCAGTAAAATGGTACTTCTTTGCTGTGGAACATCAAGTAGGTACTCTGACCTCTCTAGTCCAATTCTTCATTTGTAACTTAACTGGATTAGTGTAGATCAGTGTTTCTAAAGCTGAGTTCCACAAAGAATCATCTAGAGATCTTTTAAAATGATAATGATGCCAGAGCCCTAGCCCAGAGCAATGAATCAGAACTTCTAGATCAGGTGTCCTCAAACTACGGCCCATGGGCCACATGTGGGTGTTTTTTGCCTGTTTGTTTTTTTTAATTCAAAATAAGATATGTGCAGTGTGCATAGGAGTTTGTTCATAGTTTTTTTTAAACTATAGTCCAGCCCTCCAATGGTCTGAGGGACAGTGAACTGGCCCCTTGTTTAAAAAGTTTGGGGACCCCAGTTCTAGATGTTTGGCTCAGGCATTGGAATTGTTTTAAAGGCTCTCTGAGGATCTCAATGTTCAGCCAGGGTGAAAAGAAAACAAATAGGGTTGCAAAAGGAGTTATTCTATATGGAGTGGAGAACTAATAGGAGAAAACCTAGCTGTTAGAGATGGGGGCAGGGCAGTACTAGACAGATGTCGTCAGGTCTCCAAGCAATGCCTCTCATCTTTGCCTCGAGCTGGCTGCTAGGAAAATTACAAACTGCATTATAGCAGAATATTATTATAAATGTATACGGGTAAAATCAAGCCCAACTCAAATAATTTGTTTATATAACTCACACTGAATAAAATTTTGTGATGAGGCAGGGGGCATAAACATAACTGGCTCCAGGGCAATGGTTGCCATTGTGTAAATTCTTCCTGAAAGATCATTTTTAGATTAATTTTACAAGTCCCTATCTTTTTAAAGGGTGGAAATCCTTTGCCAATCACCAAGGGGACAATAAGCTTAAAGGAAGATGTGTTTGAAAGATCTTAAGAGCAGGTTTCCTGAGAAAGCTGAATTTCTAAAGTGCTTTGACCCTACAAGCCAACATGAATAGTGAGTTCAAGGAGACCAACATGAGAAAGTATATCTCCCTTTAGATAATCTAGCAAAGAAGTTAAGAAGGCAAATAGTTCTTAGACAAGAATTAACAGTTGTGGATAAGCTCTTCCTTCAGACTATAACAAGGCTAAATAGAAGTAAGACAAACAACATCAATTTTAAGTTAGGTTATCCCTGCAATGTAATTACTTTTCCTAGGCTCTGCGATATTTCCCTTTTTTATTCCATTAAACAAATACATATTGAGCACCATTTATATACTGGATCCAAAGAAGGACTATTTCTGAAATGTTCAAAGTTTGAATATTTTCTTGGTACAATGACATCTGCCTTAATGGAAATTGGTATGTAAAAATTACAGTTTTTTAAAGGATTATATAAAAGGTATTACTCTAGAAGACTGACTATGGAATCCATCTTAAAAAGGAAGTACATACAAAGGTAATATTGAAATCTATTACAGTTTGAAGAAAAATCTCTCCAATTTTAATAAAGGCATGAACCCAGTCACTGTTTAATGAAGCTCATCTTTGCTAGAAAATCTCCACTAAGGAGGAAGGATCACAATGACCCTCAGTCCCAACTCAGCCCACTGGAAAAAGCATCCTAATGAATACTTGTGGAAAAGGAGAGAAAGAAGTTCAAATCATAGTTTGGGAGCTAATTTACTGTATTCAAAGTTAAATAAAATGACACTGTGACTCCACTTCTCTTTTTATGTTGTGGGGAAAACAACATTTCTATAGTGCAAGTAGCAGGAAAGCAGGAGTCTAAATTAGCTTTGCATGATGGCAAACAATGAAGTTGCTGCTGATGAAAGTGATTCTTTACCATGTTCTTTGAAATTGTCACAGTCCTACATATAGGCTTCGATACTCTTCAATGTGTACCTTCTTTTATATAAAAGCAATTTGACTAAACATTAGATGTATGTTCCTCAAGTTCTTCCAGTCAAATCTGTTTTGTTCTTCCCTATATCTTTATTCAGACATCAATGTTTAAGAAGTTCTGGGAAAGGAAGCCAAAAATAATACCTAACCTCTGTGGTCTATATGGTGAAGAAGTGTCCTTCCTATGCAAAGATGCCCATATTCCTGATCATGCTAAGCACTCTGAAGCTCCGGTAAAGAGCAAAACCACGGGGGGACTGTAGCAACTGGTACAGCCTTGTATAAATAGCAACATTTGTCTACTGACAATGGTGACATAACCTTCAAGAAGGCAGCCCACATGGTGTACAAAAGAGAAGCTGTCCCCGCAAGAAAAGGGGAAAAGAAAAATGACTCATTACATAGTTTGAACTCTAGTAAGACTGGTGGACAAAACCCTCAAAGATTCATATCTTGAAAGAGGAAATGCTCTAGTCCTAAATGTGGTTTTTAATGTTTAAGGCAAGAACAAGGCTCCTAATGTCCACCCTTCCATCGCCTCTTCTGCAATTCATCCATGAAAATATCAAAATATGATGGACTATCGATTTTTATCTTAGATTTACTTACAGATGAAGTAGTGAGGAAGCACAATGACTAAAAATAGTACAGTGGATGAAAAGATTAATTCATGATACTTTACCATGTCTCAGTGGATGAACAGTCTTATTACAGCTTGGACAGATGATTTCATCTTTCTGGGTCTCCATTTCCACATCTGTAAAATGGGATAAGTATGCCCATCTCAGAGAGTTTTTTTCCAAGGTTAAATATGACAAGCAAGTGAAACCGTTCTGCAAATAATGAAGCACTCTATAAATGTGTGGGATTATTTTATAAAATGATTATAAACAGACATGGTCAATATGTTTTCTTCAAAGTCATCAGACCAGACTTTTTTCCACTAGTGCACTTTTGCCTGCATGTCTCAATGATAGTAAAATTATTGAAGCTACTTCTCTTTTCTGTTTTCCTAGCACTAGTTTTTTATCTGTCTGGACATGTAGGCAGATGACTATTTTCACAACTTTTTTTTTTTTGCTCTTAATATTCATTTAACAGCTATTCTGACAATGAAAGATATTTTATATGTTCCCGAGAGGTATATACTAAAAAGAGCTATGGGCAGAATTGTTCACTAAAATCAGGACCTTCCACTGTATATTAGTCACCACCAATAAAGTGCATACAAGCCCACAGCGAACAACCACAATTATCAACTACCCAGTCTGATCCCTTCGTTTTCTTGTAACTTCAAGACACTTCAATGTAGAGAGCACAAAAGCCAAGTTGGCCTCCATGGTCATCTTATGCAACATGGGAAGATGATTTGAGAGAACTGACACCAGATCAATCAAACGTTCCCAAGCTTTTCAGGAGCTCACTCCAAAGGCTTTCTTGAAGATAAATTTTATTAAAGTACTGATCATAATCAAAACAGTACATTGTATCAGAGGTCAAGTATTGTTTTTCACTTCCTTTCCCAGAACTTCTTAAAGATGAATGTTTGAAGACAGATATAGAGAAGAACAAAATTGTTTTGACTGGCAGAAAATGACTTACATCGACATCTAATATCTAGTCAAGTTGTTTTTAATAAAAGAAGTTACACCATGGGAATAGCAAAGCCAACAGACTTGGCTCATAGAGGGTTAATTGTAGCTGCAACAGTTATTCAAGAAGTTAACATAGAATTGTTAAGAAATTGCATCTTTTCCTTTGCCCTGAAGATAACAGGCATCTCATTAACAAACTGATAGCAGGCAACACTCTGAGTTTGTGAAAATGCTTTGTAAAGTGCTGAATAAATGCAGGAGATTATATAATTGCCACAAACATCCTCACCAATATCATCATTAAAATCTTGAAAGATAAATGTTTTCAGCTTTTGAAAGCAAATTAAAAGCATTATATTTCAGCCATTTCCAATAAGTGCCACAGAATATTAAGACGTAAGAATATTGAAAGTTTTATTTCATCTCATTTTCCCCGTAGATAGAGCAGGTAGGACATTGCTAGTTCAAATCTATGGAATGTGTTGAAGTCAGTGGTCACTTCAGAATTCCCACAGAGGAGGGCTTTATGGTGATGATCCAACTGGAAGGGAGGAAGGTGAGAAACATATCTGGAAACTGTGCTTGCACAGGAAGCACAGAATACCTGGTGCCTAGGCTGCATATGTATTCAGGATGGCTTTGCAGGGAACTATAGTTGTAGACTATGGTGGAGGAGAAGGAGGAAGGCCTTCAAAACCTTCCTTGGAAACCCAACCCACTCCTATTAAGTGCCCAGGTGAGGAAGGGTTCCTATTTGAATTCTCTTTAGCATGTGTCATTTTGGTCTCCTTTGTAATATGAGATACTTGCCCTCAGGCAAGCAGAAGGGTGTCCTCAGGCCTTCTCCACTGCACCAAGATCCCTTCAGCCACCCCTTCTCCAGCAATCTCAATGGCTGGAGATAACCTGTGATTCATAAGAAGGAAACTCGAGAGTGGGGAAAAATTGCCCTGCATCAGATGGTGTGATTTACTTTATGACTCTGTCTGGCCTCTAGAGTCATAATGTGTTGGCCCCTCTATAAAAAATTCAAACACAAGAGAAGAAACGAATCAAAGGCAGTAGACTGTGATGGATGGAAAAACAACAGCCCTTAACACCCACACAGTGCAGCTTCCTGAAATTCACAGAAACTAAAGACAGCAGACAGGGCAAACCTCCACTGTAAAGAGCAACTCCCACAAAGAAGATCACTCAAGATTTCCCACAAACCTACAGCCATGTCAAACAATACTAAAGGTGGCTTTAAGCCATTGACATTCACTCTAAACAGTGAGAAGGGAAGCAAGTCAAGAGGAAAAAAACCAAAAAAGCAGTTTTCCTTGCTTTTAAAAGCAATGAATTTTAAACAGGAACAGACACAACACGTAAGCAAACACATTTAGTGAGTATGTATGCTAAGAGCTAGGTCAGAATCAGACAGAAGATTCTCCCTCAGAGAGTTTTCATTCTAGTAAGGGAGTTAAAACACACACGCGTATAACCACTGGTAGCTTGGCGAACAAGGCCAATATGAGTGAGGACGCAGGGCCTGTTACAAAGGCTGTGAACAGGACAAAGAATCACACTGAGCCGGTAACAGAAGACTCCACAGAAGGGACCTTTCAGGCTCAGCATTATTTCAAAGGGCGGAGGTGTTGTAAGGCACGGGTAGAGAATAGGAAAATCTGAACAGTAGATAAGCTAGGAAATTTGTAAGCAAAAAGGATGTGTGAGGCAGCCTGGTCCAAGTGGGACCAGAGCACGAAACATGCAAAGGGTGGAATGGAAGACGGGGAAGAGACTTGGCCTCCTTCGTGGATGTAGCCAGCAAACTGATCCTGCATCCCATCTGTCTGCAAGGCACTGTCTTAAAAGCCAAGGGACACTGAGGTAGCCCCTGACCTCAGAGAGGAGGGGAAGGCTATGTGATCACCTAGGATTCACAGAAAGGATTCATGGAAGGCTTTCTAGCAGGGGTCGCCTGTTCAAGAGGATGTCTCGGGAGAGATTTAACCAATGGCAATGCATGTGTAATGACAAGAGAAGGGACAAAGAGTGATCATGGGCAAAAACGAATTAGATTCTTAAAGGTGACAGAAAATAACAGTTTAGGTTTGTGTCATGTTAGCATAATTCAAGAGCAAGAATGAAACTAAATGGCTATGCGTTTCATGTAACTATTCTGATGAATAAATTGAGATTTGATGCAACAGGAAGCAACATGAGATATGGGTGGCAATGGAAAGTTTTTCTGTTCTTCTTCTTTTTTTTTTTGCCAAGTATAGTCAGATGTCACAACCAAAAAAAAAAAAAAGTCAGAAAATAAAATTATTTGGAAAAATCTGAAAAACTGGTGGTGAGAACTGGTTAGTATAGCCACTTTGTTACTTAAGGGCATTAGTAACTGACAGGGACTCATAATTCTAGAAGACAAAAGTAATTGAGGCACAAAAAGCTACCTTATAGTAAGTGAAATACAGAAGCCAATCAATAAAAAAGCCTAAAGTGACAAAACCATAAAAGTCTAAAATAAATGTTGAGTGATTTAAGAAAAATTTAGTGGGTCCTCACTGGGCATCAGCAAAGTAAGTTTTTCAAGACAAAAGAGGAAGATTTAAAAAAAAATGTTGAAGAGTACAACCACTTCCTGAAAACCTGTCATTAACTCATTAATTTAATGGGTACATGCTCTGTTTAGAGCAGAGAGCTACATATTTTAAGAAACCCCAAGGTATAATAACTCCAGAATGAATTAAAGGCTACATATGTCAAGGCAAACTGTGATTAAATGCCTAATGAGGTAAACATGATTAATGTTGTGAGTTCACAGAGAAGTGGATTCTCATGGCTTCTATAGTTCATGGTCAAGGGACAAACATCAGTAGATGAAAAACCAATGAAGGATGCTTTGGGAAAACAGACTGGTTAAAAACTGACTCATTTAATTGACTTGCCACCAGTGTTCTCTCTCTTCTACTAATTTTAGTATATTAGTTACACACAGTTAACTAAACAGGCTATGTAGCTGAGAAGGAGTCGAAAGACTCAAATAACTAAGCACAACTCCTCTTTGAATCCTCCTCTTCCTCACTGGTGGAAATAAGCCTGATGTGATCCACTAAAATCATTACAGATCATTTGACTCTTCCTCGGAAAATGCTTTAATGCTATTAGAGCAGTGCTTCTCAAACTACGATGTGCACATGAACCACCAAGGGATCTCGTTAAAATGCACATTCTAATGCAGTGGATCTGGGGAGGGTCCCAGGATTCTGCCGTTCCAATAAATTCTCAGTGATTCTCAAGCTGCTGGTTCCTGCACTAGCCTATGAACAGCAAGGTATTAGCACATCTTTAGCTGCTGTTATCGCAAGATGATAGAAAAACCATCATTTTGGGGGCCAGAATGCTTGAGCTCAAGATTTGGGCCTTGATGCATATTATAACTCACGAAATGTCAATGTTCAGGGAGGAGTGAGGATCCAGGAGTGACAAGGTAGAATAAGCAGAGGCTTCAGCAGGAGGTAATGGAAAACAGAAGAGAGCAGCAAAGGAAAAGACTGGCCCTATGCTCCTTAGAAGAAATAAACAGGTGATAAGAAAGGTGATAAAAATTATGAGAATAGAAATTTATCCTAATTATAGAAATTATAAAAATAAAAGTTAAGGTGCCCATGGTGGGTTGAGATTGTTAGAAATTATTTTATAACAATGTAACTTAAAGGATTCCAGAATAATAACCATAAAATATGTTGCTATTGGTTTTCTTCCTTTTCACATATTTGAAGGACGAATTATGGCACTTGTCCATTTTTGCCCAATACTATGAGCTTTAGAGTATACAACATAAATGTGATATGTAGTAACAAGATAGTCACTCAAAACAACAGCTAAAATACTCCTCCTCTATGCTAACAAGTGTCTGCAAACTCTACAGAAATGTAATTATGGGACTCAGCAGATATTCTCCTGCCTAAAACAGCAGTCTGAAAACTGCCAATCTGTAGCAAATTCTGTCTTTTCTGAGAATATTTTAAGAAAAGTGGTGGAGAAATCTTTGAAAGGCAACAGAACAGTAATTATGTCCAGACAAGTTTCCTTTCTGTTCCCCCAAAATATGGAAGCTCCTTTAGGCTTCACTTCTTCTCCTAGGCATGGCAAAACATTTCATAATTTTCTACTTTAGGAAAAACCTTCACAGACACTTTTACCAATTCAGAGGAAGGGGAGAATGAAAACACCATAATTAACAAAGAGAAATGATACTACCACCAAAACCAAGTTAGCCTTTTCTTTAGCAAGAAGCAGTGAGTTCTAGCAGAAATGAACATGCTATTTAGTCAGGATGTATGCTCAGACACCTGTAGTAAGAAATTTTCAAAATAACTATAGTTTCTTTCTCTTTTCTTTCTGTTTCTTCTTCTTCTTTTTTTTTTTTTTTTTTTTATAATAGTCATCTCCAACAAACTCCAAATGGATGCTTGTGGTATGTGTCAGTTCTGACCTATTTTGACTTTTGGTAGTTTTCTACTTTGATTAAAGATTATGTAAAGATTTTCTAAGTCAACTTCAATAATTTCCTCTACTAACATGAAAAATGAAATGCTTCAGAAGAGAAAACACTGAAAATCTTATCTAGTCCAATTCCTGTTACTGTATAGAAGGAAAATGAAACCCAATGGGACCAAAGGACTTAATCTGGTCACCCAGACACCTTGATTCCCTGCACAAGGTGCTCTAGTCTTACCAAGCTCTCTCCTCTAATCTCAAACTAAGAGTCAGTTCTGGGCTACTTTTCATTCAAGATCAAGGTTTGTGATAATTACATATTTGCAACTTCTTTTCTACTTGGCATGGAGCACTAAAGTAGAAAATGATGAAGGGTTTAGCTAAACCTGGAGGGGAAAAAAGGTTTTGGTTTAGTGAAATAACAATGCAGACTTCAGTCTCTGTTTGCCATGGAGCAAAGAAAGAAGAGAGAGGCATCTTTAAAATTTATTTTCTAAGCCAACAAGCAAATTCTACCACTAGGCACAGACTTGGGTCTTGTGGAATCTAAAGCTTGTAAATTTCAGGGGCATTCTTTAAGAAAAAGAATAAAAAATTCAGAATAGAAATTTAAGTATGAAAGTGAGTATTTATTTAGAATTAAAATGTATCATATAAATTGCAAATTTTAAAAAGCTGCAAATACCACAAATATAATTTAAAAAAATATTTTTATTAATTAATGAATTGCCAAACCTCTGAAATATTTTTCCTACATTTTTTGTTGCATGCTCTTTAATCATCTCTTCCAGTAATATTTTGCAATATTCTCTATTGACAGACTAGAGAAACAAATCAGTCTTTCCTTTAGAACCACTGATCAGAATTTATAATTTATTCTTGAAAAATTTGGAAAAGTTTATTTCAGCTTCATAACTCATTATAGGTAATGTCATATAAATTTTTTGGATTGTTTCAAAATTTAGGAAAACCTCTATCAAGTTTCTTTTATATATGAGCTGTAAGATTCAGGGCATTGCAAGAGTTCTTAAATATTGTGTGACTTGATGACAATTGTTAACCACATTGCTAGGGCCTCTCCTAGGGTTAGGAGATAGGCCTATATCAGGGAGGAACTTTGAAGGTTAAGTTCCTAGCACTTTATGTTAAATCTACCTGGGCCTACTATATATATTCCCAACATACCTGATGTATCTTTGAACTCTCTCAGCCCTTCCAAATAAAGCACTCATTTTGCTCAGAATACCTAAATTTTCTGATGGCATAACTGTTCCATGATTCAGCCAAAACAATATCACTTGATGTATATACTTCATTTTCCTTTTGTGGTCACAAGACAGACATGATGTTTCACTACCTGGTGTATGAACTAAGCATTATTTCCCTAAGGAAATGAAATGGGATAATGTATGAATAATGCTAAGGCACTAGAAAAATCTTCAATATTATCATTGTTTCTCTTAACCCCTAGTCTTCCAACACTCATGCTATACTGGACAAGTGGTTTATGTCTATTGAGGCAGCCTAGTCTCAGTATACCATAACAATTAGGCATCTAGATCCCCAAACCAGACCATCTTCTTCGTCCCAATCCCAGCATAATCACTTGATAACCTGGTGGTCTTGGATACATTTCTTAATCTCTGCAGAACATATAATGAGCATAACAAAACCTACCTCACAGAGTTTTGAGGGTTAAATAAGATACATGAAGTGCTCGGCAAGATTTCAATAAGTGGAAGCTACTACCAATATTGGGAAACTTGTCCATGAAGTCTCTTTAGTAAAACTACAGGGAGCATAAAGCCAATTCCATTTCCCTATGTAGAACAGTTTCATAGCTTTAGTATGACAGATAATCATCCACAAAGCAGCAGGCAGTTACCTCCCATAGCCAAGGAATCCTTTGTAATGATATATACCTCAACAGATAAAGAACTGCTGTAGCAAATGCTGAAAATATGCACCCAACCCATATTTTTTTTACAAAGGCATTCACGTTTGTTTGGCCAAACCTCTAGTTTTCTAAGACCCACAGTTTTGATAATTCTATACCTCCTATAGCATTGGGAGGGCTTTTTACTCTCTAACCTCTCTAAACAGACTGGGAGGCCCAAAAGCCTCTCCTTTTTAAAGAAACCTGAGGTCATGGATTGTGCAAATAAAATATTTACAATAGGAGAAAAAAAAATCAGATAAGCTTCACTTTGCCCTAAGTGGTCTCAATACACAGGAAAAAATGCAACTAAGGCACTGGAAGATCTAAAAAAAAAAATGTGTAAGTGAAACAGACAGAACAAGCAGACAGAAGAAGTCAAATGGACACAGCTAAAGTTTTCTTCAAGACAACGCAAGCTATAAAAAACTAGATTTCCCAAAGGAAATACAACACTATGGGTACAAATAAACTCTTAGTTTTTTCATCAATGTGCAATGCTCTTGACTTGAGGGGAAATATGATACAATTAACAAAAACTAATTTCTACCTAACACCTCTGCAAAGCCAGAAGCCAGATGCACCTGTAAGGTGGGAAGGCCCAGGGCAAGGGTGCAAACAGGGGGCCACACACCATATGTCAACATCTTTCAAAAGTTACAAATCAAGTTAACAAACTGCTCAATGAAATAGGTTTTATCCTTCTACCTTGACTGAAAAATATATCTCCCCAGCCTCTTGAAAGACCAGGTACAACTTCAGAACTCTCTCTCACACACACCCACAGCTGTTCCTTGATCACCCCCCAGGCTGAGGGTGCACAGGCAGAGGCAATGAAGGCTGCCGGAAGAAGGATCCAGGAATCTCTGTGAACTGCAGATACTAGTTCGGGCCATCTGGGCAGGGAATCTGAGGTTTCCATGTGCATAAAACATGGTCTAAAAACAGGGTAGAGAGTACAGATTGGGAGGCCCCAAAGGTCTCCTCAGCCCCCGGGCATGGACCTGACCAGAGAAGAATGAGAGCAGAGTATCCTCTGTAGCAGAACCCAACCTTTTGGGACCAGGGACCTGTTTCATGGAGGAGAATTTTTCCACGGGGTACGGGGTGGGGATGGAGGGGGCCAAGCTCTGGCAGTGATGCAAGCGATGAGGAGTGAGTGGCTGTAAACATAGATGAAGCTCTCCATCTCCCTTCCTGAGTTTCATGGAAGATAATTTTTCCACAGACAGGGGGTAGGGGTTTGGGGACTACAGCTCTAAAGCTCAGGGCTTAGGCCCCTTTTGTCCATATACTAGGCCTATATTTTAGTCCTAGAGCTAAAAAATTTGGAGGAAAATATTCCAACAGAAAAGAGAGAAAAAAAAAAAGAAAAGACCTGCATGTCTTGACCTTTCCCAGATAAAATCTCATGGGTTCAGCCACAGGCACCGGCCGTGCAGCTAAATCCCTTCTAATGCTGTAGCTTCAACCCTAGAAACAAAACACAGATGCTAGGGAACCCTTAAGAACCTAAGCTGGAGGCCATAATTTGACTAAGCTGACTACATCCAAGGTGATGCCGAGACCTAGAAACAGGGGTCCTCAAACTTTTTAAACAGGGGGCCAGTTCACTGCCCCTCAGACGGTTGGAGGGTCAGACTATAGTTAAAAAAAAAAAAAAAAAAAAACTATGAACAAATTCCTATGCACACTGCGTATATCTTATTTTGAAGTAAAAAAACAAATGGGCAGAAACACCCACATGTGGCCTGTGGGCCGTAGTTTGAGGACGCCTGCCTAAAAAGGAGGAGAATCTTAACCATCTGCAAGTTTGCAAATTAACTGGACCTCAAAAGTCAAACTGTCCCCTTTTTCTTCGTTATGTTGGATAAATTCTGCTCTTCTTGCCTTTGCCAGCGGTTGTTTGAGGCTTGTGCCCAAATGACGGTTCTGCATGCTCAGAATTTGGGGTTTACAATATACATCTCTGAAAATGATGCATGTCCCACTGCTATAAATGGTCAAAGCATAGGTCACCACAGTGGGTGCCACCACCAAGGCACCGTTATCAAACTAGGAACAGTTGAGTGCTCTTGTGTAAAAAAAAAAAAACTCTATCTTGATTTTTCTGTGGTACAAAGATAGAAAGGAGGTAGATCACACAAGCAAAGCAAGTCAATTAAATCAGGAACACTGAACTGATGATATTAGATGGTAAATTTCCTCTCTCTTAAATATGACAGCCCCTTGCCGCTCCGTGGCTGCCCTCCCAACACACACGGATGCATACATAGACCGTGAGCCTAGAAGAATGCAAGCACAAGCTTATAACACACACACACACACAAACACACAGAGTGTGCAACCTTGAGCAGCGTTCCTCTTTCCATTTATAAAATAAAGATAATAAAACTTATCTTGCAACTTTCTTAAGATCAAATTAGATAAGTAATTGTTAAGTGGCTGGCTCAGGGGAGGTTCTCATATGTCAGTTCTTCCTCTTTCCTTTCTCCCTCGCTTCTCCCTAAGATGAGCCAATTTGCCTGTGCAGCATTCCAAACCCTTATGACATGCCAGGTAAATAAGTATAACAATCATTATCTTGCTTGCCTCAGTCAGAAGCAATAAGTACCTGTGGAGCAAAATATTACAAGGAAAAGAGAGGGCACAAAATAAGCAGTGAGCATTCTTGCTGTTAGTGCACATTTGCTAAGACATTTCTACTGATTATCCTAAGTTAAATCCAATGAAGCCGTGCATAAGGATTTGGAGGGTAGGAGCTAACAAGGTGAGAGAATTATGCTTTTATGTGGAACTTGGCTAAAATAATTCCATGTTGTAGCCAGGAAGTACGTTTCCCCCACACCCTATTTTAAACCATTTCAGTGGTTTGCACCAGACCTGAATAATATCCACACTGCTTCACAGCAGACAGTGGTGGCTATAGGACCACACTTCCTTTAGACCAGCTCTGCTTCACGACTTATAAACCAAAACATAAAACCCTGATTAAAAAAAAAAAAACTTAAAAACTAAATTTAGATTTCAGTACTTCATCTTTAATAAAAGTCTCCTTCTGACAACCTTCTAGAAAGAAAAAGAGGAATCATTACTTACTGAATAATTTCTTTGGTGAAACTTTTTAAAAGTTTGCAATGCTTTCAATGCCCTACACTAGTTAAAACTTTATTTAACTAAAGGGATTGGGTGAAAACTTCTAGCAGCTTTCCATGATGTTTGTCAGAAGTTGAGACATCTTTTTCCATATTTCATCAGAATACAAGAACCAACTACATAGTATAAAAACAGCCAAATTGCTTATTTTGTTCAGAGCTAAAACTATTCTAACTGAAAGTAAAGATTTTACTGTTCAGACGAAACACCCAATAAACAGTGACTGGTTGTTACAGGCTCCATTTCAGTCACACTATACCAAGTAGGATGAGTCTCTGATTCGGTTTAGCATTTCCTAGGTGCTAAATGATGTTCCAGGCATTGCCAGAGGCTCTAGAGATAGAGAACTGAATAAGACATGTCCCTTGCTTTTGAGACCAAGGGAGTCACATAAAGATACAATTTCAGATAGCTATTGTTATCAGTTAAGAGAGAGGTCTGTACCCAGATAGAGACACTTAGTTCAACCTAGGGAATTCAAAGCAGGTTTCCTGAAGAAGATGACACTTGAGTTGTCTTAAAGAGATGAGTGAAAATTAGCCAGGTAGCAGGATTTTCAGACAGAAGTTACAGGTGGAAGAAAGGCACAACTGTCTACTGCTCAGAGCATGTGTGTGCATGGTGATACTGGGAGTGACTGGTGAGTGGACTGGGAAAGTATAGGACTTCTTTTTTTTTTTTTTTTTGAGACAGAGTCTCCTTTGTTGCCCAGGCTAGAGTGAGTGCCGTGGTGTCAGCCTAACTCACAGCAACCTTAAACTCCTAGGCTCAAGCGATCCTACTGCCTCAGCCTCCTGAGTATCTGGGACTACAGGCATGCACTACCATGCCCAGCTAATTTTTTCTATATATATTAGTTGGCCAATTAATTTCTTTCTATTTATAGTAGAGACAGGGTCTCGCTCTTGCTCAGGCTGGTTTCGAACTCCTGGCCTCGAGAGATCCACCTGCCGCCTCGGCCTCCCAGAGTGCTAGGATTACAGGCATGAGCCACCGCGCCCGGCCTATAGGCCTTGGTGGGATACAAAGCTGCAGAGTCAAGTGGAAACCAGGTCACTGAGGCCCTTCTTAGGGCTGGGTAAGGAGTACTAACAACAATAATATTAATAGAAGCTGGCTGGGCACAGTGGCTCATGCCTGTAATCCTAGCACTTTGTGGAGGCAAAGGCAGGAGGATCGCTTCAACCCAGGAGTTGGAGGTTGCAATGAGCTACGATGACGCCACTGCACTCCAGATGGGGCCATAGAGCAAGACCTTATCTCAAGAAAAAGAAATAACAACAATAACAATAGAACCTGACACTTATTGAGAACTTACTATGTTGCAGGAACTATGTTAAACACCTTAAAGTCTTATTTCATTTAATCCTCATCCCAAATTCCACAATCCTTATTTTACAAATGAGAGTACTGAGGGCTATAAAGTAAAGTAACTGCAACAGATTACACAGCCAGTAAGTGAGAAGTGGGTCTGGAACCCAGGACAGCCTGATTCCAAAGCTTATATATACCCTACACTCTTCTACCTCCAGCCTATCCTCAACAAAAAGACTGGATGAACACACTGGGTCCATTATGCTGGCTACAAAATGGTGAATGGAATTACATATGGCCCAACTGAGGTTCTGTTACAAGGCAGGGATAGAAAAGTGAGAATAAATCAACATAAAAAATTCATTCAGAGGGGCTGAGAAGGAAACATTCGATAGGTACCCCCTCCTAGAACATTCAAGAAAATAAATGGGCTTTTGGAAATGGAGTCTAGAAAACAAAACACCAGTATTCAACAATGCTTCCAAGTACAAAAGGTGAAAATGTATATCCTTCTCTTTGCCTGTAACACCCTCCCAGGTGTCAAACTCTATGAGGGCAAAGACCAGGTGTCTCTCAGGCATCGGGATGGTGCCTCCAGGTCTGAATACTGCTGAGAAAGAAAAATTAGTAATGGTCACTTTTTACAGTGACATCAATGAGATGCCATTCTTGATTGGAAAAACACAGTTAAAAACTAAACTTGCAGAAAAAATTAAAAAGTCCTGTTAATAACTCAGGCACTGTGAACTGAAATAGAAAACAGGTAGCAGTCAAGCTGACTGCATAGATGATAAGAAGTCATCACTATGGGATG